>VDFB02018194.1:0-19321 GCA_007258455.2 Sequoia sempervirens
TGCAAATTGCACAAGCTTTGATAGAGGGCTAGTTGGTACAAAAGCAATGAATGCATGATTAATGCACTAGGTCTATTATTGATTTCTGTTTAAGAAAATTAGAAGTCTAGAAAGATATTATGAATTTTGGAAAATATTCAACCAATGAATTGCATATCCAATGATTGCAATTATGCATATTTCTGATTGCAAAAGTAACATGCCTTTCTACAAAAAGCAGTTTCATGTTTATGAATTACATGGCATGTCATTCACTATGCCCATCTGTCTATTTGGAAAGTCGGATTCTTGAACCAATGTTCTACTTTATTGTTCACAACTCTTCCAAAACATAGTTCTTGGACACATTGGAAGATCATGTTTCTTAACACACTTTTCGATGTTGTTTCTCTACTAAAAATGTTTACTGCATTTCCTATGTTTTGCTACAAAGTGAATGCTAATGCTTAGTGATTTAATCACAAAAAACTAAGCTATTGAGATAAATGTTGAAACAAAACTCTATAGCTCTTTCAGTATTCAAGGGCCTCATAGACTTAGGAAACATGGAAGAGGGAAATCTAGAGATAAAAACAAACAAGTTTGTCAATAGACAATAAACAAATGAAAATTGGCACAAATAAAACTGATCGCTTCCTTGGAATTACATGCATCGCCTATGCATTCACAGCTTACGTACCCACAATCCCACCTACAAATCTCGCACAATTTGCATTTAATAGACTATTGTTTCTATTCCACCAGTCATACCATTTAATGCATTAAACATGTATTTGTTGGTTCAGTATCTACCACCCTATTGCCAAAGCTGACACAATTTGTATCTAGTGAAATTAAATATTTGCAAAATATATAATGTTGTCCTATTTTCCTAATCTACTTTAACAAAGCTGAATAATAGACCTGCTCCAACCAATAGAAAAAGAGATAAAGAATTTATTATCTCTGAATTGCAAATGAAACCATTGCAATAGTAACCTACTCCTCAGCTTCAATTGTCTATGATTGTTGAGTGGCCATTAGCTTAGCAGAAAAGCTCACAAAATTTTAATTTAATGTCTGAATGTTTGCAAAAAATTATCATGTTTATCTATTTTTTTGTAAATTTTCTCATATGCTTTTATGTTTCATGTTTATGAATAACATATTACATGTCATGAGTTGTGCTCATTTGTCGAATTTGTCTCTGTAACAGGAACCACTTCTTGCGATTAGAGACAGACACAAACATCTATATCACTGCAAATATACTTGGTTGTTGAACAAGGAACTGAAAGGTTAGAGTCTTGTATCATTCTTCCCTTTTGTTTGTAATGAATTTTAAGTCTTCCAAAGTGCCTAAAAATTATGTTGGTGTAATTAATTAATTATTACACTAGCATAAGTTAACTTAGGTCTTGCATTTAATCATTAAGTCCTAGGTTGCATTATTAGATAAAATCATTTAATAAATGGGATAATATTCCTTCCTTGTAGGAGATAAGATTCCTTCTGAAGATGAGTTGTCCTTCTAGGACTTCTCCTGTTTAATGAGATATGCCACATTAGGGTTCACATGTTGTCACATGTTGTTAGATCAAGACACATGGCAACATCTCATGCATATTAGGGTTTAGCTCTTGCCTATATAATCAGGCATCTTGTACATTTGTAATTAATCAATATATCATATCAATATTGAATCTCCATTGTGCATGCCTAGTTGCAACACTTTCTGGGTGGTTGATTATCTTTCCTGGCTTAAAGGTCCTACATCGAAGACTGCAGCTTCAAGGACTGTGCATCCATTATCCCAACATGGTATCAGAGCTTATCCAGTGAAACGTCAACCCTCGATCAAGAAAGTTGGTGTGCGAGATTCTTGTAGGCTGAAGGTTTCCATTGAAGGCTACTTGTTTCCACCCGGGGACCAAGCTGATTTCTGAAGCAGATTGAGTCAGATCCGAGCTCACCATTGTCTTCAGAAGGCCTCGAAACCCTAGGATCGCCTGTCCATTCATCAAAATCGGATACATCATCCCGCGAGCATCAGAGGTATTTTTAGGGTTTGCAAAATCAATCATACTATCCGTACAATTTGCAGCAAAAAATCTCCCTTTGTAGTTGTCCTCTGAGGCAAAAAAAATTTATACGCAGGCCACCTTTTGTTTCAGAAAAATCGGGCTAATATTTCTATTGATTTGGAAAAAATATTATTTTTCTATAGTTTCTGAAAAATAATTTTTGGGGCGACTGGTTATTTAATCATCCGTCGGCATTATTTTATTTTATGCGGGTTCATTTTAAAAATTCCGTCGGCACATTGGGGTTTGCTTTTTTTTTTTAAATATATATATATAAATTATTATCGGCATTTTTGAATTGCCTATCGGCAATATTCAAAAAAAAATTGGGTCTGCAGAAAAGTTGTTTCGTCGGCCGCATTTGTTGCAGGGTACGTGGTACCTGTCTATCGGTACCCATCCGTTCCCACCAGTACCTTCCCCGTCGCCTCCGCCCACCGTCGGAGTTCCCCGGCCGGCCGACTTTTTTCACCGATGGTTGTTCATTCCCGCCGGTGCCGTGTTCGACCTGCTCCTGCCGACCCCAACACTGTTGCCGATCACCGAGCCCGCCGACCACATCTCTGCCGGTGCATCCTACCGCCCGCCGGTGATTGTGTTTGTCTCCCGCCGACTGCCCGTGTATTGCCATCGGCACCGGTGGTTATCCACCACCGGCGGAAATCCGACCACGAGCGGCGCCACCAGAACACATGGCTCCGCCCGAAAGCTCCGCCCCGCCGCCACCTATCCGGTGGCACCTTTTGCGGTAGCAGGACCCACGGTCATATACTCGGTGGCAGGGCTGTACACAGCAGGGGCCATGAACAGCCAGTTGCTTGCAGAAGTGCTTGTCGGGGGCCTTTTTCGTTGATGCTTTCCACCCAGGGATATGGATTTTGCAAGCGATATACCGTGGAAGAGTAATTTTGCGTACTTCCGTGGTGACATTAGTTCTGTGAAATTTTTCTCACAGAAATTTCTACATCCAACTAAAGTCCAAACCCTAATTTGGACATAAAGGCTTGTATCTTTGCAATCGTTCATCAGATTTTGGTGATTCCAGTGGCATCGGGAAGGTGATTTAGAGATTTTTTTTATCAGTCTAGCCCCTTGATCAGTTTCAACTCTAGGTACTCTTGCATGTGATTTTTTTAGTTTGGTGCATTTGATCAATAACTTGGTTATTCTGAAGCTTGGGACAAGATTGTTTGATCTGGGTTGCATCACTTCAGTTATAAATCATATTTGGAAGTCTTTATTTGTTGTTGAAGGTCATTTGTCTTTGTTCTTGTGGAGAAATTTTGTTATGGGGCTTGCATATTATTCTCCTTTGGTTATGTTGCACAAGGGTAACTATCGGCAATGGCAAAGATGGGATACACCACCATTTTCATTCACTTGATTTGTTGCCACATCTGTTTGGTATTGTTCCTCATCCGAGTGAAGGTATTCATGAACTTTCTTGGAGTTGCAGTAGATATACTATTTTGGAGATCATTGAGATGCAAGTTGTTTATGATGTTTTGAGATCTATTGATCATTGTGATTGTCCTCACATTCTTTGGACTAAGCTTTGGGAGATCTACGGAGATTCAGATTCTCCACCATTCCCCAATGGTCATGATTCAGAATGTCTTGCTTCAGATCAAGTTCCCTATGGTGCTATTGTTATGCAGGAAGTTGATTGCCTTGATCTTTCCGAAGAGGTTGACAAGGTACCTTTCAGTGCTTCTTCTTCATCAGAGGCAGTTGGTATCCCTTCACATTCAGTGATTCCTTGTCCAGAATCATTGATTGAGGCTTCCACTATCATCATCGATCAGGACACATTCAGTTTTTCAGACTTGACATCACATGATGGCTTTGTTTCAGGTATCATTGCCTTGGCCACTTCTACAAGTTTGGAGAACATTCTTGAGGGGGTATCACTCCTCTATTCAGATCACACTTTGGAGAGTTGTTTTGAGTCTCCTCATTCCTTTGTCTCAACCTTGATTGGGAATTCAGAGACTACATTGGAGGCATTAAGTTTCTCTTCAGAGATTTCATATCCGAGACTTCTTCCCTGTCATTCCATTCAGGACTTGCAGTTTCTTCAGCATCTACCATTGGATTTGCTTCAGACTTCTTTCAGTGGTTTTGAGGACACTTCATTCAAGGGGGGCAATCAAGTCTCCATCACATCCATCATATCTCAGTCTTTGGATATTGTTCAGCATCAGTTTCTGCATCATCCTGATTTGTCACCCTCTTCATTGTTTGGGACTTTGACATGTTCTTCATCAGGAAAGGAGACATTTGAGTAGTGTTCAAAGACATCAGTGACATCCATTTTCATCCTTCCTTCCTCCAATTCCTATCCGGAATGGGAAGCATCTTTACTTGCAATTGGTTTGTTTCTTAGAAGGGAGACAAGTTGTTTGTCGACATTGGATCTTAATTACGTCTTTAGACACTTACACCTTTCTTGCGGTGATCACATCATACGGGGGCTATGATCTACTCTCTCTTTACCTCTATGGGGTGGCACGATTATATTGTATCCATGTGGCGGATGCGGGCACTTGGGAGGTATTTGGGGTCTCCATCCCTTTCCCTTCCCATCTATCTCACATCTTTTGCATTTTCATCTCCTCTTTTTGGAGGTTTGTTTCCACATTGGGTTTCCCCTTTTCTCAGGTTGGTAGGAATTTTACGCATCATAAGCGTGGTGCCCTAACATGGCCTGCGTGGCGGGACCCACATCATCATCTTGCATAATCATTGCATCTTCCTCCCAGGATTGCGCTTATGGGGGTGTTGGTGTAATTAATCAATTATTACACTAGCATAAGTTAACTTAGGTCTTGCATTTAATCATTAAGTCCTAGGTTGCATTATTAGATAAATCATTTAATAAATGGGATAATATTCCCTTCCTTATTTGGCAGGAGATAGATTCCTTCCCAGAAGATGAGTTGTCCTTCTGGGGCTTATCCTCATTTAATGATCATCACCATTAGGGTTCACATGTTGTCACATCTGTTGTTAGATCAAGAACACGGCGGCAACATCTCATGCATATTAGGGTTTAGCTCTTTTACCCTGCCATGTCGGGCATCTTGTACATTTATGTCGATCAATATATCATATCAATATTGAATCTCCATTGTGCATGCCTAGTTGCAACACTTTCTAGGTGGTTGATTATCTTTCCTGGCTTAAAGGTCCTACATCGAAGACTGCAGCTTCAAGGACTGTGCATCCATTATCCCAACAAATTATGCGTTGGAAGAATTGTAAACAATAAGGGAGAAGCTTGGTTCAAGAATCTGACTTTCCAAATAGACAGATGAGCATAGTGAATGGCATGCCATGTAATTCATAAACATGAAACTATTTTTTGTACAAAAGCTAGTTACAATTACAACTGGTCAACTTTTTTTTGAAATTCTTGCTCAGCAAATCAAATTGTATTGTTTAATTTTTTTTGTGTTTTTTCTATAGTTGCGATTTAAGGACAATTTTTTCATGTTCAAAAATTATTTTTTCTCTCTTCTTCTATCGGTTGGAGTAGGACTATTATCAAAAAAAATTTAAGTAAATTAGTGAAATAGGGGGATATTATATATACTGGAAAATATTTAATCCTGAAGCAGTCAATAAATGTTTAATCTATTAAATACAAGTTGTCCAAGATGTGTAGGACAGCTGGTGGGTATGGAAGCAGTAAATGCATACTTAATTCATGAAATCTCAAGGAAATGTTGGGTTTTATTTGTACTAATTCTTGTTTTCTTATTGTTTGTTGAAAAGCTTGTGTGTTTTTAGCTCTCCATGTTCTTCATTCTAGGAACAATGCACTATTGGCGAGTGGCTTGTCTGTATGTTTATGATACGTTATAACTAGAAGCTTTGCTTGTTGTTACAAGGGCTAAGGGGACAAATGGGTGCAATAAATGACATATGTTATGTAACTGATAAATGTGGAACAATTGAGGCCAAGGAGTAGGTGACTGTATGATGTGTATTAGATATGGGACACCTGTCGATCAATCTATAGCTATTGCATTAAATGACTTCACAGTTTACAAGACCTTGTTCAAAGTATTCATTTTTTCATTTCAAAAATTTTATTTGGTTATTGTGTATAAATTCCAAAGGAAACAATTACACATATCCAACATTGTAACATTTGTCAAAAAAAGCATTACTACACACATGAAATTGGTCAATATGTTTACTGTTGTAGGACCACAGTAGGATGGGGATATTTTCCCTTTGTTTGTAAGAAAGAGCAAAAAAACCAATGAAAAAAGGCACGGTAATTAATAAAAAATTTATTGTAAGAACCAACAGAGTATTTAATAACAAATAACTGTTGCAAGTATGAATGAGTATGGTGGTGTTTTCATTAATGTTGTCATTGATGTCAACACAGTTTAGGTTGTTGCAAAGAAAGGAAACAAGTGATTGTGGATTGTGCATGTATAGTTGAGATATTGTAGAGATGTTGTGAGTACATGGAGCTATCTTTATGGTGTTGCAGGTGTGCTGATATGATGAGTTACCAAGTGCTTTTGAGAAAATTAATAAATAGCAAAGACAAAATTGTGTGTGTGTTCAAAATGTGCTTTGGTATGTCCTCTACATTTCTTCTATGTTGATTCTATGCTTGTGCAGATCTGAAGTGTTGTTTAAGGGAATCCTTGGGTGATATATCCTGGATTATAGCTTTTGGTTTGATGAAGAGTGAAAATTGAGTTCACCGGTTTGTGAACTGGTATGGCAGAGTTGTTTGTTTGTGGGCTGGGAGAAATGTATCTTCTCTGCAGTCCTCCGCTAGTTTGTTTCAGCTCCTGCAGATCTAGAAGAAGGCTTGTAATGGTGTTATTTGTGTTCTATCAAAGGTGTTCGTGGTTTGGTGCTCCAGAAAACTAGTTTCAGAGTTACTATGTGTGACTGTACAGTCTGGATGGACTGATGGAAAGTGTTTTGTGTATTAAGGTTGTTGCAGTAGTTGCGGATGAATCTAAAGGCATCTAAGATGTGCTCCAGTGTATTGTGAAGCATGTTATGTGGTCCTCATGTTATCTTCTTGTTACAGAAGCGTGTACTTCAAATTTCATTGGTGTTTTCTTTAGGTTTGGTCGACCTAGTGTTTACACGTCATGTGAAGGATAAGTATCAATTAAGGAAGTGTGTTATTGATCCAAGATGTTGTTTTGGGTCCTGGTTAAGTGTTGGTCTGGTCCGCTCTCATTCTCATCCACCGCGGGAATGTTGAGTTTTTGACCTAATATGAAGTTGTAAAATGAAGAGTGTGTAGCTGACCATGGAGAAAGTTTCTAAGATTGAAGCTGGTATAAATACAAGACAAGATGTTAAGGATTGCACACCACAAATGTGAGAAGCAAGGTATATGTGAGAGATTGTGTGAAAGTGAACTGAGGCAGTGCGAAGAGAACTTCAATGTGTTAGACTCCTGAAAGCATTGAGTTGTTGATGTTTGCAATTCTTTGATCAAGGCTATGGATGTGTGCAAGTTGTTGTGGTGGATCTTTTGTTGCATTGAGATAGTGTTCTTTGTGTAACTTTCTTCTTTCTATCTTTTTGTATTTGTAGGCAGTGAACCTCCCATTTGGACAATGAGTCCTATCTTGGGAAGTGAGCCCTCTAGCAATGAGCCTCTTTACAAACAATTTTGCAATTACTCTTATATTGTGAGTTAATCCTCACCATGGTTTTTCCCTTATTGGGTTTTCCACGTAAATCTGGTGTTTTTTGTGTTGATATTGCTTTTTGTTATTTGCACTTCATGCTCATACTTAATAACATATTAAAGTGGATGTGGAGCTAATAATTGTTTGAGATTTGTGATGAATGTGATTGGTGACAATTGATTCACCCCCCCTCTTAGTTTTCTTGTTCATTTCAACAATTGGTATCAGAGCTTCGGTTCCTTGAAGAAGAGCTTAACCACTTGAGGTAGATCCGATGGCACACAAATTGACAATCCTTGTGTTTGATGGATCTGACTATAGTTTCTGGAAAGTGCAAATGAGAGTCTCTCTTGGCTATAAGACTTGGAAAGTTGTTGAGACAAAATATGTTAAGCCAGCGAGTGGTCCTTCTGCAGATGAGATTTCTGCCTATAGAGAAAATGAAAAAGAAAGGTATGCAATTTATAGTGCTTTATCTAAGACTGAGCTAACAAAATTTATTTCATTAGGCACTTCTTATGAAGTTTGGGAAAAGTTGAAAGATATCTATGAAGGAAATGATAGATTCAAATTATCAAAGAAGTTAACAGCTAAGCGCAGATATGAGAACTTGAAAATGGAAGAAGGTGAAGACATTGCAAGCTACTTTGAGAGGGTTGGTATTGCAGTAAATGAAGTCAAAAATCAAGGAGGTACTCTGACAGATGAATATGTAATGGAGAAGATTTTGATGACCCTACCAGAGAGCTACAGTGACAAGGTCTCAACCATTGAGGAAGTTTATGATCCAAAGAAATTCACTAAAGAACAGCTATTTGGTACCTTGACTACATTTGAAATGAGGAAATTTGGAAAAGAAAAGGAGAAATAAGAAATAGCCTTCAAAGCCACAAAGTCAGAAGATGATCCAGATAGTGAAGGTTCAAAGGAGTTGGAAGCAAATTTTACAAGGAAATTGAAGAAAGGTATTGGAAAGTACAAAGGTATGTTACCTTTTAAATGTTTTAGTTGTGGAAATATTAGTCACTATGCTTCAAGATGTTCAAATAGAGTCATACACAAGAAGAGCAAAGACAATAAAGACAAAAAGGACAAAAAGTTCAAGAAATTGTATTATGTTAGAGAAGATGCTGGAATTTCTGATGATGAATCTAATATTGATGGTGATAAAGATGAATGCATGTTTCTAGCCTTAGAGAATAAATCAATGTCTACTAACCATGGAAGATGTGCAAGGGAATACGGTTCAAAAAATAAGAAGGAAGAGATGGAAGGTACTCTAGTTACTGCCTTTCATGCTAGACAAGACGAAGATTATTGGGTAATTGACAGTGGTTGCTCAAATCATATGACCGAAGACAAAAGTAAGTTTACTAAACTTGAAAAATGTGATGGAGGATTAGTCATGTTTGGAGATGATTCTAGTGCAAAGATTGTTGGAAAAGGAACAATTAGTTTTTATTTATATTATGTTAAGGGCTTAAGGAATAATCTCTTGAGTGTTGGAAAAATGTGTAGCAAAGGATTTAAGCTTGTGTTTCAGGATAATACTTGTGAGATCAGAAAAGGGTCTAGAACTATGGTAGTTGCAGGAAGAAGAACATATGGAAACATTTATCAGCTTAAGGGTGTTGATGGTCAGTGTTTTGTGTCTCAAGTTAATGAAGGTTGGCTATGGCACCGAAGGATGGGACATGTAAAATTTGACAACCTGATCAGGATTAGTTCAAGAGAAGTTTTCAGGGATCTTCCAAGAATCACAAAGCCTATCGATACTGTTTGCAGAAGTTGTCAATTGGGAAAACAAACAAGTTGCAGCTTTAAAGGAAAAGAACAATCAACTACCAGAATGTTGGAATTGATTCATACAAACCTCTATGGTTCTACAAGAACAAGAAGTCTTAATGGTGACAAGTATTTTATGCTTTTAATTGATGATTATTCTAGAATGGCATGGGTTACTTTTCTTAAGGAGAAATCTCAAGCTCTAGATAGATTCAAGGTGTTCAAGGCTATGGTAGAGAATAAAGTGAACCTAAAAATCAAATGTTTAAGCTCTGAAAGAGCTAAATAATTCACCTCCAATGAGTTTAATATGTTTTGTGAAGAGCATGGCATAAAGAGGCATCTTTCTACTCTGAAAACTCCTCAGCAGAATGGAGTTGCTGAGAGGAAGAATCGAACTGTTCAAGAAGCTACAAGGACTATGATGAAAGAGGCAAATGTACCTAAAGTATATGGGAAAGAAGCAATTCACACTACTATTTGTATTCTTAACAGAGTTCATATCAAAGGTAACAGCACAAAGACTCCTTATTAACTGTGGTATAGCAAAATTCCTACTGTTAAGTACTTTAAGGTGTTTGGAAGCAAATGTTATATTAAAAGAGATGATGAGAACCTAGGAAAGTTTGATGCAAGATGTGATGAAGGTATTTTCCTTGGATATTCAACCAAAAGCAAAGCATATAGATGCTACAATAAAATATTGAGAAAGATTGTTGAAAGTGCAAATGTAAAAGTTGATGAAAATATGCACAAATTAGTTGAAATAAGTGAAGTTGAACCAGATGAACCTATCTACGGACAAGAACAAGAAGAGAATAAGGAAGAAGAAAAATATATTGAAGAAGAAGAAGCTCTGGAACCTGCTCCTAAGACACCAAAATATGTACAAAAAAATCATCCAGAAGAACAGATAATTGGAGACAGACAAAAGTGTAATGACAAGAAGTAAAGTCGTGGCACTGAGGTAAATTTGTGTTTACTTTCCAAGATAGAACCTAAAATAGTGTGTGAAGCATGCAAAGATGAAAATTGGGTTAGAGCAATGAAAGAGGAATTACAACAAATAGAGAAAAATCAAACATGGGAATTGGTTCTTAGATCAGTAAACAAGAACATAATTGGTACAAAATGGGTACAAAATGGGTATTTAGGAATAAGCTAAATGAGAATGGTGAAATAGTAAGAAACAAAGCAAGGCTTGTGTGCAAAGGTTATTCACAGGTTGAAGGAATAGACTTTGAGGAGACATTTTCCCTGGTGGCAAGAATGGAGGCCATTCGGATGTTTTTAGCATTTTCTGCTCACAAATATTTTGAGGTATACCAGATGGATGTTAAGTCTGCATTCCTGAATGGAGAATTGGAAGAAGAGGTCTACATGGAACAACCAGAGGTATTTTAGTTATCAGATCAATCGGACATGGTCTGTAAGTTGAAAAAGGCACTATATGGACTTAAACAGGCTCCCAGAGCATGGTATGCAAGGTTGGACAACTATTTGACTTAGCAAAGGTTCAGCAAAGGCTCCATAGACAATAATATTTATTTCAAAATTAAAGGAAACAAAATTTTGATAGTGGTTGTGTATGTTGATGATATTATCTTTGGAAGAAATGAGGGTATGTGCAAGAAATTTGTAGAGGAGATGCAAAAAGAGTTTGAAATGTCTATGATTGGTGAGTTGAATTTCTTCCTTGGACTTCAAGTGAATCAAACTGATAAGCGAATATTCATTTCACAGTCAAAGTATGTTAAATAATTACTGAAGAAGTTTGGAATGGATGAATCCAAACTGGTTTGTACCCCTATGGTGATTGGATGGAAATTAAGGATGATGAATCTCCTAAAGTTGATCAGAGCAAGCACAGATCTATGATTGGTGGATTGTTATATCTTACTGCTACTAGACCAGATATCATGCATGCAATATGTTTGGTTGCCAGATTTCAAGAAGAGCCCAAAGAAACACATGTTACAGTTGTGAAAAGGATTGTAATACCCCTCATGTTGTTGCTTGGACTTATTATTTTTGTTGTACCCAAAATAATTTTTTTGGCATTCTGTATAAATTGAGCTAAATCTTGTTAAAATGCCATGTTAAGTCAGTTTTAGGTCAAACCAATCATAGAATCTTGGTGGGTTTCTGTCAAAGAACACACGTGCAAAATTCTAAAAATTTGAAAATTAGGGTTTTTCGCCCCTATTTTCAGGGAAACCCCCGAAAATAGGACCTTCACAGAAATGATTGAAAATGATTTTGATAGGATTAAAAGGCTTCACGATCACATTGGTCAAGTCAGAATCATCAAAATACATGTTTTACTCTGGTGGGTCTATTTCTATTTTTCAGGAACAAAGTTAGAACCTCTGCGACCATTAATGGCAGATTGGCCAGTACCAGGTGCTGAAAGCTAAGCTTCAAAAGCTTCAATGACACAACCATGGCGGAAAAGGTCCAAAATGATGTTGTTTGATGAAGGAGATTCCTAAAAGTGAAAAAGGTCAAAATTTGACTAACTCTGGAAATGTTACGAAGGAGAGATTGTTCACATGTTGAAAAGAGCCTTTTTCAAGCAGGGGCGCCCATGATCTTTTAAGGCCAAATGAAGTCACCCAGATCATCCAAGGCATTCATTCTTGACATTTTCCTGTTGGCGCGACAGTGAAACAAACAGATTAATCATCTGAGGGACAGATCACAAGCAGCTGCTGATGAAGCAAAAAGAGGCAGTTGAGGAAATATCAGGAAACTACAGTTAACGGCGAAATTCTAAGAGAAAAAGAGCCTTTCCAAAAGAAAGGCGCCCTTCTTTTCTGACCTCCAGATGCTGATAAATGACAAAAGGCTTCCCAGGATAACCTTCTTAGCCCAAGTAGATCTCGGAAACGCAACTGCAAGCACCAACATCTAACAGAGCATTCAACGGATAATCCAGATCAAAGTAGGCAACTTTTCAGATGAAGATGATCAGGCCAAAAGACAAAAGCGCCCTTTTCAAGGAGGGGCGCCCTTGAATAAAGGAACCCTAAATTGAGATCTAGGTTTTCTGAAGTCAGTCATCTTTGGCAGAACAGAGCTGGGTACCTGATGAGACATCAAGCGAAATCATCTGACTCTCCGATCAACGAGAAATCCAGATCAAAGCACGAGAGGTCATTCCAAAAGGTTGAAGAACAAAGAATGAAAATTCACCAAGGCACAGGCAAAAGAGCCCTTTCTTGGAAAAGGCGCCCTCTCTTTTGAAGCTCTAAACTCAGCTTTTTACCATCATGCCTCCCAGGCACTTCTCTTCAGGTCAAATCCAGCTCAGCAATGAATGTGTCAGCAACAGCTTAGGATCGACAGATCAAGCCAGATTCAAGATCAAACTGAGGTCATTCAAGAGAGAAAATAATAAAAAAAAACTTGTAAAACTCAAAAGGGACGCCTTGAAGAAGTCAAAGGTCAAGTTGTTGACTAAAGTCAAGATATTTTGAGAAAAACTTGGCTAAAACACTCAACGATCAGTGGAAATCACCTTTTTGAACTTTAGATCAAGCCAAAATCACTTTTGATCGTGAGTTAGGTCCCCAAACTTGTGGATCTAAGGCTTGAGTCTATGTAATCAAGGTATAGACATCCCACTTCATTATTTCATTGTAGGTTGATGATCAAGAACAGCCATAAGCTCTCAAGGACAACATTTACAGATCTGGCCAAGGTTTTCATCCGTTCTTCGATATTTCTTGCAGATCTGAAGCAGAAGAAGATTATTGATCTGAGGTTGGATTCAGAGACAGATTTTCTCAGAGAATCAAATAAAAAACTTCCAATCCATCTTCTATCTACTTCCTCTCTTCTTGTCTTAGGTTTTCTTGCACATTTCAAAAGGTGGCAGGCTACATCAGATCAGATCAACTGGGTAGATCCAGCATAATTTTCCAGAGGAACCCATCTTGTCAAATTTTTGAAAATCAGCATACTTGTTGCCCCTATTTTTGGGGGTTTTTCCGAAGAAGTTTCAAAATCAAAATTCTGAGGAATTGGGTTTGTTCAGCATTGAAGCACGAACAAAACCCATGTGTCAAATTTTTTCTAGAAAAATACTTCTCGGTAGGGCGCTATTTTCAGGGGTTTTTCAGAAGTTGTCTGAACACGTCCATGTTTACAGTCAACAGGTGAGTTCTTCTTCACAGAATGACAATTTGGCGTCCTTGGGCTCCAATTGAGCAACCAGATCTTACACACATTGTTGGAGAGCAAACGGACATCATCAGCAGTCTACGGATCTTTATCTTTGAAAAGAATACATGTCCCGCTCAGTGGAGACCTGCAACAATTACTCTGTTCGAAGAAGAAAGAAAGACTAATCTTGCAGAAAAAAGACCAATATTACCACCTCCTGCGTGGCAGTAAGCACCTTGGCTTGCCAGCTACAAAGAGGTCATTCCAAGCATGGAGCCGCCAAAAGTTACCAAGAGCAACAACTTGCACAAGAAGAGGAGATGGCGTGTCATCAAAACATTTACTATCCGGAAACGGAAGAAGTCAACACAGATCAAGGAGCTGTTGACCGGAAGTGATGATGAGGTGTCAGACACCTAGGAAGGACATCCTACCCTCCAAGTGGCATTTATGATACTTGAGTTTGACTTGATGCTTCTTTCCAAGTCAACTCAAGATGACATTAAATGTAGTTGGAGTTAACTTGATGCCCCTTTCCAAGTTAACTCCATATTCCTTAAATCATGCATTGTCAGATCCCACTGATTAAGGATGTCTAATTGGCTTCCATGATTTGTGGATCTTAGATCTCCACTAAATGGATGTCTATTTTTGGAGGGATACTTTCATTAAAGTTCACCTTTAGTTTACTTTCAGTCAACTGAAGTAGTTTCCAGTTGACTCTTTGTTGCTTTCAGTTAACTGAAGTAGTTTTCCATTAACTGCTTGTTCCCCTTTTTAGGAATAAATCTTGCTAATTGATTGGCAAGAACTCATTGTTAACTCAAGGAGATTTTGGGGTTGCCCACTCCTTTGAGTTCTATAAATAAGAGCCTTGGGCTCATTGTTTGTTTAACTTTTACTTGCTATGCAAAATTGCTGCGCCATTGTTGCCAACAGCTTTGAAAGCGGATACTTGTTCACTCTTGGATGAGAGTTTGTTGGTCGATTGTAATTGTGCATGATTTCGTGCCTTTGCTTTCCCAACCTTTGTAATTCGTTGATGAAGCTTTGAAGGAGAATATCAGAAGGCGCTTGCATTTTGGTCAATCTTTTTGAGTTGTGTCCACGTCTTGTGTTTAATAGCTCGTTGTTTCATTTCCCTCCTCGGATAGGAGTCCCTCCTCCTTGGACATTTGTTATTGACAAGTTATCGTTTGTTGTTGTTTAATGTGTTGACTTCCAAGCTATACTTCGGATAGGAGTCCCTCCTCCTTAGCAAGCTCGTTGGCCAAGGCATCGTAAAATTGTTGTTTCTCGTGAACTATTTCCTAGCCCATACCTCGGATAGGAGTCCCTCCTCCTTGGCAGGTCTCAGATCTAGTTTACCATATAGAGTGTTTGCTTGTACCAACCTTATCTTGGTGTATACCCGAGAGTTCAGAGCCTCGGTCATATTCTCAGGAGACGGCGAATTCAGGTGATCCAACCAACCCATTCCCGCTCCTTTACCCTCATGCTCTGTTTACCTTGAAGGTATTGGATAGATAGAAGCTAGATTAGTCGTAGTTGAGATCTGCAGAAACCAGAGAAAAAGCTTAGCTACGGCGCATTGTGTTTGTGCACCCTTGTGTCCTGCCGCTGAAGCATAAAAAGATAGGAACTTTAGTTTACATTTCCCTTCCTTACGCATTGCTCCCAGCAGAGAGGGACTTCTCCTCTTTAAATAACGAAGAAGTGTTGCAAAACATTTGAAATAGCTGAACGTTTACAATCAGCACTCCAGAGGTGCTAATTTAAACGCCAATAATTTTTCTATGGTTTTGTTTGATACTTTGAGACTTTGATAGTTACTATTTATTGGTTGGATTGGTGGATTGGATAGTTTAAACTGATTGATGATTATGCTACTTTATTTGATGACATGGATATTATGATATGACATTATGGTTACATTTGGTTTGGAGATGTTTAATTTGATTTCAGTAGTATATTGTGGTGTAGTGGATTATTAATCATTTTATGATGATATGATGTGATCAGTTTAGTTTAGCAATGTTACTTTATATTTAATGTTGTAATTGTTAGTATAGTTTTGGTGAGAGGACAATGTAGCACCACTCGTTTACGAGTGCCCTACTACGCTGCAATTCCTTCTCATGATGTGATGTTTTTGATTATATATATACATGTACACAACCTTGTTTGTATGCAGGAATTGCAGGAACAGAGTCTCGATTCCACCTGCTTCGGCAGGACAGGGCGAGCATCAATTAACCCAATGGGCATGATGTTGAAACAGAGATGACAAGGAAGTCACCCCGTCCCAAGTTTTCCAACCTGTTTTATGTTTCGTGGTATTGTGCGTCTTTGACCTTTGTCATTTTTGCATTTTATTATAGTGGTTTTGTGTGAGTGTACTTTTGATATTCATTTTACGTTGGTGTTTAGTATGATGTAATTTAAAAATCGAATGATATTAATAAATGTTGATAATAGTGTTGGAATAGTTTGTATTAAAATATAAGTCTTATATTAAAAGCCATATAATTTATTAAAGATAAATAAATGGAAAGGTGTAAATTAAATTATTTAAAATTGATATTTTGATAATTTAATAAAAATAGCATGTTGAGGATAATTAATGAAATAAATTAATTAAATAAATTAAATTGTGTGAATTGCAAGTAAAACTTGCAAAATCAAAATTAAAACAAAAAGTGTTGTTAAATAGAAAAAAAATCAATAAAAAGAAAGAAAAGATGAAAAGGACCAATGAATGTTGAGTTTTGGTTGAAAAGCTGGGAAGGAAATAGAAAACTTCTTTTAATTTTGATTTATAGAGTTTTCGAAAAAGAAGAAGATATCTTTTATTTTATAGCAAATTTGTGAGTTTTATCATTCACGGGAATTGACAGAAGCTTCAAAAATATGAGTTCTGGGAAAATTGGATTCTCTGGGGTTTTTCTCTGTTTAATTGTTTCACTCTTTCATCGTTCTGGAGGGGAGGCTCTTCTGAGTTAAATAGTAGATTAGAAAATTGATCAAGGAAATCGGGTGGAGAAATTCTGAAGGAAGGAACGGGAGCTCTTCGAAAAGGCTATTTGGATCAAGCAAAGCTTCATCAAATTTTCAACAGGCGCAGGACTCCATGTTCCATTTTCTTATCTCTTTAGTTTTTTGATTCAACAAAAATAAATAATGTTATTCTGTAGAAGAAAATAAATCTCATAGGGTTTTAGAAATCTTCTGGGTAGCAACAAATAAAGGAAATTTTCTTGGATTCTGAAAATGTCCTATATTTCTATGATTTGATATGAAAGAAAAAATTGTTTTCCCTCTAAAACAAATGAGGTTTTGAATATATATTCATATATATATATATATATATATATATATATATAATATATACAGTTGAATATATTTATCAATTTCTCACAGAAGATATTCTTGATAAATATATATATATACACATTCTTACAGAAGTATATATATAGATATAAATATATATATACATTTATATTCTATAGATATTTAAATGAAACTGTGTTTGAAATTTAGTTCTGAGCCGAACTGTACTATCGGCGTTGTTTTAATGTAAAAGAAATTATATTTTATTAGGGGTAAGGGGGGGACGGTTGGGTCGTACCCACCCCTTTCCCAGTGGGCCGCGCAGGCTGCCCACAGCAGTCCATACGGACTGTTGTGTATAGCAACCGTAGGGACTGTTGTGCGTAGTCCGCATACGATAATGGGCTTTTGTTTTTTTTATTTAGTTTTTTTTTTATATATAATATAAATATATATATTTATATTAATATTAATATATATTTATATATATATATATTTATATTTATATTTATATTAATATGTGTTAATATAATATATATATATTTTTTTTATTTTATTTTTTAATTAATTTTTTTTTTTTTAAATAAATATAGAAGGAAAATAAACAAAAGGTTACTTTTTACATGTTTATATATAAATATATATATTTATACACATTGAGTTCTCTTATGACTATGATATTAGGAATATGATCGAAATTTATTTATGGAAATTAGTTGAATGGTATTCATAACTGAATTATTATCAAAATGTTATCTTTAAAATTATTTTTCCCTATCGTATGTATTGTTTTGACTTGTTCGGTGTGGGGACCCAGTTGATTTTATGAACCCATTTATTGATGTTGCAAAACTTAGGCTTCCAGAGGCTTAATTTTATTGTTGGATGTTTATCCTCGTTTTATGTGCTCTTGATGTAGCAAGATATTGGTATTATTATTTTGAAAGGGTTGTACGAGTTTTGTTGAGACTCTAATTATGTGTTTTAGCGAGATGGGTAATTCCTCGCATGTCATTGGTTGAGATTTAATGCTTTGTTCGTTATGGTACAACCCTTGATTTTGATTATGTTTCGAGGTCTTCAGGGAGAGTGGCTCTTCGTGGGGGCCGGCACCTCAAATAGGAGGAAGGGCTCAGGATAACCCATGTAAGAGTAGATTAACAAGTGAAAACCTAATAATAGAACTTAGGGGGATGGGTAGTAAAAACATAATAAGATAATCTTGGATACCTCATCTGTCCATTAGGGCTATCACTGACTAATGGTAGACTAAGAAGATCATGGTTGGTAAAGTCGTTACCTCATCCTCAGGAGAGGTTAATGACTTCGCATGAGTCACCCTATGGGGCCAGTGCCTCAAGTAGGAGGAAGGGCCAGGATAACCATAGATGGGGGTGAGTGCCTCATGTTGGAGGAAGGGCCACGATAACCCATGTAGGCTATGCGATGACACTCTCCACTAGTTTCCCTTATGCCTTGCTTGATTCTTGGTTGTTGTCGTTTATGTCATGTGTAATCCTTTGATGTCGCTATTGGAGTTATTGTACTATGTTTTTCTTATTGGAGTTAGTCTTATGGCATTCATGGTCATGGTTACTTCCTTGTCACCTTTGAGCACGGGGGGTGGGTTTTTTCTAAAACCCACATGGTCGGGTGGAACGTGCTCCGCACCCGTTGGGTTCCCCATCAACATTCGTTCTTCACAGTATCTTTTAGATGGAGCTTGTACTAGATATTCATTTTGTATTTCTGATATTATCTGTACTATGTATTTATCCCACATGTATGGGAGGATTTATTGTATTTCATTTATTGCGAACTTGTAATGTATTAAAGGATGATGTATTGTAAATGTACCCTTGTAACCATTCTTGATTTATGAGATTTATTATGGGTTGTATCATGTGTTGTATTTATACTTATGCTTATGGATATATGTATGTTATCTTTTGAAAATGGATATTGTGATGTTTATGATGGATGTTAGATTAGTTAAGTAATTAGCTTTATCTGAAATTTTTCGTTATGAATTGGTTTTATGCAATGTGACCTCACGTGCCCCAAAGGACTCGATGTTTATGATGTTAATGTGTAATGTATTATGTTTAATGGTTCATAATATGTGTACTTTGTTTTATTTTTAAAAAAAATGTGTGCATTGTTTTGTCCTTTGGGGTTTGCACGATGGGTGTTACAAGGATATTCAAATATCTAAAAGGGACTATGGATTATGGTTTGTGGTATCCTACAGATACTGATTTTACTTTAAGTGCTTACACTGATGCAGATTGG
>VDFB02018195.1:0-17574 GCA_007258455.2 Sequoia sempervirens
CATGGTGTTAGGTGAATAACCCTAAGATCGAAGATGGAGTTTTGAACGTGACTGCTTATCCGATGGCCAGAATTAAATGTTAGATGATTGCGTGTGGCTTGAGGTGAACAGGTAGCTTGCTGGTGAAGATAGCAAGTATGGAAACCCTAAAGGGGTGCGAGAGTTGATCTTGAAGAGCAGCGAATAATCTCATAGGTTGTGTGGTTGATAGGCTGAGAGGTCGGTGGTCAAACTAAGAGGATGGGTAGCCGAAAGAGAAGTCTCTCAAAGAGAGAGGTGGTCGAAGTAGGGTTATGTTGCCGGATATTCTCCAGAATGAAACAATATGTAAATCTCCTATAAAGGCCATGAGCCTAATATTCTATTTGTAATTGTACTTTTGTTGCTGAATAATATAATGGCGATCCGGGTCTTTTGAAGTGTGGGGTTTTTTACCCGTAAGGGTTTTCCCCACCTATAACTGTGTGTTCATGTCTTATGTTCCATCTTTCATGTTTATTGATTCTATTTGTGCACGCTATTGGAACTAGTTATTTTTGCATGAGTTTCTCTCAAAAGGATTAATGTGGGAAATGAACTATGTATGATTCCACTTTATGGCATAGTAGTACGTGTCTTTGAGGAAATATAAAGAAATAAAAGTTATCAAAGGCACTACTAATCTCACATTCCCTTTCTGAGATGAACCCAAAAATTTCCCAACAAGTGGTGCTAGAGCCTTCTTCTGGGATGTGTTTCTTCCTAGTGTGTTATTGGTTCTGGGTATTCCTTCTATGAAGATTTCTTAGTCTGCCAAGCTTGAGGAAATCTGGATAAATCGGTTGATGTAATTATCCTTTGGTGAGTGGAATTTCATTCTCCTTTTGTTTGAATTTCAAGAGACAACACACAACATGGAAGATGTTGAAGATGGAGAAACTAGAACGGGCCATATTCGAATGTCGTGATCTGAGGTTCCTAGTTGGTAGTGGTATAACCCTAATGCATGGGGTGGAATATTTTGCTTTGTGGTTGTGGTGCAGCAAAAGCTTTCATATTGGGTGTCTGTGCGAGAGGCTCCATGATGATATGGAGAAGCTTGGGTTTTTGTTCAGTCATGGAGTAATGTGCTTATGCTAGGTGTTTTTTCTTGGTGTTGGAAGGCACAGTTTTATGGTACCCCAATTGCATGTAGTCTATGGAGTTGATCATTGGATGGTCTAGAAGCTTCTGAAATAGCCTTTCTCTCTCTCTTGAATGCATGTGCATGTTGGTGGTTTTTGGAGTTGGATTGAAATAGGCCTGGATTTCTTGAACTGTTGTTTCCTTTTAAGGATGTTTTGTACTTGCATGGCTTTGTGGTTTTGTAGGTTTTACATGGTCAAGAAAATCTTGTGGTTATGTGGAGCTGCTATTAAGATATTTTCTAGACCCTGGCTTTTGGGGTGTGACTGGATGAGATAGTTGTAGTTTGGCATGGTATGAGGAGGTGAGATGCCTTCTTTGCATGAGAGTGTTGGTACGTTATTTATCACTCAACATTCTTGTGGTGATTCTTGGTGGTTTCCTTGACTATGGTGCTCATTATATCCATGATTGGAAAATCAGATCCGAACTTGGTCTAGTGTTTGAATCAATTTGTTGACGTTGTTATTCTCCTTAAGATCTCAATTTTACATTTTCCAATGTGATCTTATGGGTTTGTATGTTTCTGTTGATTGGATCTACAGGTTGTGCATTTTTGTGGGTTTTCTTTACCTACATGTTTGTTGCGGGACAACTCTGAAGTGGATTGTCTATATTCGTGAGATTTGATTATGTGTTGATGTAGACTTGTTAGGTGGCCTTGTCTATGGCCACTTGTGCATTGGTGTAGTTGCTTTGATACAAGAGGATGGATGGTGTTGAGTACCTAAATAGTCAGTTAAAGGGACTTGTAGCATGTGTATCATGATGTCATGGATAGCTTGGATACATAGCTATTGTGTAAGATTTTGACAATGATGGTGTTGTCCGCTTGGTTTGAAGATCTTGGTGCTTCTTGGTATTGTTGTTAGATGGACATGTTGATGAGTGGACATGAAGGATTTTCAATTTAGCAGATGTTGGGTCATGATACTTGAGAGATCAGTTGTCATGGTTTAGTGGGAGCTTTAGCAATGATTGTGGATTCATCACTTGGTGATGGATGGTCTTCTCTAGTGTTACAAATGTTACTAGGAGGAGCTCTTAGATCATGTTGTTGTAGAAGGGTTCTTTCGCATTTGTATGGACACTATTTGAATATGTGCAACATCTCAAAACCATGGAGGATTCTTGGATTATTTGGTTGAGGTGTTGGTGGTGCTTGACAGGTGATGTTGGTTTAGAGTTTGTTTTGTTTCATGTCATGGTACATACTCTTGATTGCGCATTAGAGTTTTGGCATGATGCATTTCTCTTGAGACCATGTTATGTTCACCTCGAACATTGGATATCCTAAGGGGGATGGTAAGATCATGATGTCATGATAAGTTCTTGGTTCAGATGATTGGATCTTTTGACAGTGATTTGGTAATTCTTTGTGTATTGGGTGGATTGGTCATATGATTGAGAACCTCATGATAGTGCAGTGATGCATTTGGAGTTTAGCATGAGATGATCACTTGCAAGTGCCCATGGATACATGGAGAATAAGGTGAGGTTGTATTTCTATTGAGATGAGAGAAGTGTTGTTGATGGTTACTCTTTGTGAGTTTTTAGTAGAAATTCCAAGGAGCCTACACCTTGGTTGGATGTGAGTTCAAGAGAGACCAATGAGGAGATTTCTCTTGGAGAAGTCATGATGACTTGGTTACCTTGGAGTAGCATTCTCATTCCCCACTCATGGTATACTCGATAGATTATCATTTGAAAAGTATTGCCCATTATTTCTTTCAGATGTGTTATGTTCGTGCTTTGATTCTCATGGAATGATTTGATTCATGATGATTGGATTTGGATAATCATTTGAGGATTGGTTTAGCATGTGTCTATATGTTGTATCTTTCATAGATATGGATCTTGAGCTCTGTAGTTATTTTTGAAGGATTCATTTGAAGGATGTTTGGCATAGTCATTTCCTTGTATATTTTCCATGAATTTCTTTTGAAGGGTTGTTTAGGAGATGGTTTATGAGCTATTTTTCTTGAGGTGGAAAATGGAACTTATTTTTGATCTTCTTTGGAAAGCTTACATCCATATAATTACATGATATATATGTGTTAGAACACAATGATCTACTGGGAGGGGGGTGAATTAGTAGATATTAAAACTTTAAATTTAGAGAGACCTTTTGCAGACTTAACCTTAAAAACTTAAATGTGTAGTTCAAAGCATGAATAGATATAATACTCATAAGCACAAGAGAGAAAAAAATAACACCTTGAAATGTATGAGGAAAAGAAAATCTATGGAAAAAACCATGGTGAGAAATGCTGCTAGGATCTACTATCCTAATCCATCCTCACAAGCAATGAAGTTTAGTTACAATGTTTAGGGATGCAACCCAATGAAGAAAAAACTCCCTGTTTAGAAGCTACAACTTCATGGATGCTACTACACCCTATTTTAGGAGCTATAACTCCAAGGAGATAACTATCACCTAATTTGAGCTACAACTTAGTACAATGATGTTGCAACCTCTGAAGAAATAGAAATTTAAGTATGCATAAGATTGGTTCTACAAAACTTGAGATGCATCAATACATACAATACATTGTTCCACTTACTACAACTTACTTTATGCTGTTGAAACAACACACTCAACAACACATCACCCCTACTCTGCACTCTCTCTCTCTCTTACTCTACACTCTCTTCTCTATAGCATATTCAGTTGTACATCTCTCTGTTTAGTACTCTATGCACTAGCCAACTTCTCACACTTCTCCACACTTGCAAACTCGACACATAGACAATACCTAATTGTCTTCCTTCTCTACCAACCTACAATTATTACCTCAGGATTTTCCCTACCATTCAAATCTTCTCAAAGCCTCTGCTAGGGTTTCCTTCACTCGCAAACTTCACCAACAAGCTACCTATACATCGAGCTACATGCTATCATCCAGCTCATCATAAAGACATCTAATAAGGTTTATCAGATATTACCATACCTCTACATCAAGCCACACAACATTTAATTTTGATACAAAGAATTTTCTTTCATACTCTCTGTCAAACCGTAAAATATGATAATGCATTTAATGCATTCTCCTCTTCATTTGATTTGATTCGATCTCGATCACCTATTAAGGTTTCCATAAGCCTTCCTTACACAACTTCTTCATTGCCCAATTTAGCTCTTTGTTGACCCTAGAATCTGATATGCATTAAATGTATTTTGTTGTTCATATGATCAAATTCAATCTTGATCACTTCTACGATCTGTATTGCATCCTTGGAGATCAAATATTCATCGACAATGGTCATAGATGGAATTGGACCAATTAATTCCTTCATATGTGTCTGTTACTAGTCGAAACCCTGTTTACATGGACTTGGTCATTATAGTTCTTCATTTTAAATCTAGGCCATTGATCTCTTTCTTTGCACCATGATCCTATGATCCTCGCTCACTTTCATATCTTTAAAACCCAACTGTTCAAAACATGGTCTTCAAATATCCATCGTGAATCTCCATTGACTGATGATCACCACTGGATCAATCGTCATTCAATCTATGTCATCGACCTCATTCATACACCACTTTCCATACATGGGGTTGACCAAGACATACATCCATAGTCCTCTTATCTCATGAGCTCTAACAACGGGCCTAGACAAACCTTGCAAGGCTTGTGAGTTATTTCCATTTTTCATCCACATCATTTCCAAGCAACTCACAACAATGATGTGAGTTGGTCTACCAAACAAATCATCCTTTGCCACTTGTCGTCACACATCACCAACCTGCATCGTTAGCCTATTGGGTACCACCTTGATATTTTTCTAGTGTCATCGTGTGTAGCCTTCGTAGGTCCCACCATATTCATCAATGGTCAACATCCATCCTCCGTGGCTTAATCTCCACCACTCCCCACTGACCCTGCAGGTCTTGATCGGGGCCCCACTAAAATCTCAGTGGGGTATGTGGGCACCATCCAATCTTGCAACGTCAACAACAACCATCGATCATGCCAGGGAAAAATATTTCTCTAAGGACTTAGGAAACATTGTAGTTAATATTTATCGGGCTGGTAAAGCTAGGTGAAAGGGTCAGTCACCCTCACGATTTCAATGACATAAGTTATAACTTATGCGACTTACAACCACCGATACACAGTCAACAACAAAATAGAATTTTTGTTCATGATGCAAAGACTGCAACCCTAGGGTTTAACAAGTAAACCCTAATTTTATCTAAGAGCACAAATGAAGCCATTCTGAGCACATCCTTCAACCTCTAGACCTAAAATTTATGTTTTTGAGAAGCTCTCAGAAAACCCACATTGAATCTATAGTCTAATTTTCCATCAGATCCGCTGCTCTCACATTCATCCTTTGTTATCTTGCCAACAATATCCTTTGCATGATTTTCTCTTTTGACATCCATGACAACAATATGCCAACAATCTCGTCCTTTGACATTGATGGATTAACTTGGAGCTCATACAAGATATAGCATTGAAGCTCTATAGCAACTTGACTATGTTCACAACAACATAACAACTCCCCCTATGACAAAAATCTCTTCTCTTCTCAACTTGCTTCATATTTCTCCACATTTAGATTTTCTCCCCCTTTGACATCAATGGAAAAGGGTACACTCCCCCTGAGGAAATGCTTAAATTTGACAATTGTTGCACTATCTTCGAAGTTAATGGAGTGTGTTGGATCTAATTTGGGTCTCAGTGAAGCGTGTGTTTGGGTTACCCACATTCCAATTCCACCCTAGGATCTTTGGCACCGACTTGATTTGAATTTGAAGTTGGATGGCCGACTTTGTATCTTTTTCAAGGTTGGAGATAGTATAAATACAGGATGAGCTAGTAATGAAAAATATACTAAAGAAAAGAAGGAAGATAAGTGAAATATTAGATGCGACTTTGATGCTATTTAGAAAGTGTGTGTGAGTTGTGTGTAGCAGATCAGTGTGAACCTTAATGTTGAGTTTCTGGATGCAATGAGTAGAAGGCAAACTCTATCATTCATGCAAGTTGATCAAGTGACTATGGTGGAATCCTTTATTGCATTGAGATTGTAGTCTCTTTGTAGCAAGTCTTCTTTGGCTTCTTTGTATCTCTTTGGTAGTGAGCTCTCTGAGTTGTAGCCCTATGGACAGTGAGTCCTTATCTCATGTAGTGAGCCTTATCTCAAGCAGTGAGCCTTATCTCTAGTTGTGAGTCTTTTTGTAATTAGTTTTGATATTCTCTATAGTGTGAGTTAATCCTCACCATGGTTTTTCTCTTCTTGGGTTTTCCACGTAAATCTAGTGTTATTGTGTTTATGTGTTAGATTTGAGTTTTTGCATTGGGATTTGATGATTAATCATTTAATCAATTTTAAGTATTTGTTCTGATGATTGAATTAAAGGTTAAAATCTGTGACAACTGATTCACCCCCCTCTCAGTTGTCTTATTCACTAGTGGCAAATTTCACAACTTTGAACATTTGAAAAATTATTTCCAATCTTTCTCTTCAATATTCCTTGAACCCAGGTCTGCAAATTACACACTAAAGAGGAAAAAATATTGTTTTGTTAGTAGAAAGGGGTTTTCGTAGGTCAAGCCCCATTTTCGTAATCAAACCCTGTAATGAAATGAAATAGAATGAAGTAATGATGAATGAACAAAATACAATGTTACAACTCACCAAACCCTAGCAATAAAGTTTCACAATCATGTATGAAATGGCTCCAATGGATGTAGATCTTGAATCACAAATGTTATCTCAAAAACAAACATGATGCATGATGACTTTGACATGATGCTTGATTGATAAGTAGGAGGTATTTTTCCCATTGGAAAAATACCTCCTAGATCAGTTATAACTAAAGGGGCTCTATTATGAATGGTTCATAAGGCACAACACTTGATGAAGGTTTTGCAAATGGGGTAACTCAGGGGCTTAACCTTGGAAAAACTCACAGTTGTGCTTGAGTAGGCTTCTTGGATGGGTGACCTCTAGGGATAGACAGTGCTTCACCTATTGAGCATCACCTAGATGCAATGAGTGCTAAGTGGACCCATTGATATCATGAGAGATGGGTTCTTGTTGAACCACTACTCATGAAACATGGGTCAATGAGTTTGACTTGAAACTACGGTTGAATCGATAGCAATATCATAATTTGATCTTGTGAAAAATACCTCCTACTTATCAATTGATGAGCTAAAGGGGCTCTATTATGAATGGTTCATAAGGCACAACACTTCTGAAGGTTTTGCAAATGGGGTAACAACTCAGCGGGCTTAACCTTGGAGAAAACTCACGGTTAAGCTTGAAGCAGTCTTGGGATGGGTGACCTCAGGGATGGACCCGGTCTTCACCTCTGTGAGCATCACCTAGATGCAATGAGTGCTAAGTGGACCATTCGATATCATGAGAGATGGGTTCTTGTTGAACCACTACTCATGAAACATGGGTCAATGAGTTTGACTTGAAACTACTACGGTTGAATCGATAGCAATATCATAATTTGGCCTTATGGAAAAATACCTCCTACTTATTAATTGATGAGCTAAAAGGGGCTCTATTATGAATGGTTCATAAGGCACAACACTTGCTGAAGGTTTTGCAAATGGGGTAACAACTCAAAGCGGGCTTAACCTTGGAGAAAACTCCTGGTTAAGTGCGCTTGAGCTGGAGCAGTACTGGGATGGGTGACCTCCCGGGACGGACCAGTGCTTCACCTCTGTGAGCATCACCTAGATGCAATGAGTGCTAAGTGGACCATTCATATCATGAGAGATGGGTTCTTGTTGAACCACTACTCATGAAACATGGGTCAATGAGTTTGACTCAAACTACACGGTTGAATCACGATAGCAATATCATAATTTGACGCGCTGTGGAAAAATACCTCCTACTTATCAATTGATGAGCTAAAGGGGCTCTATTATGAATGGTTCATAAGGCACAACACTTGCTGAAGGTTTTGCAAATGGGGTAACAACTCAAGCGGGCTTAACCTTGGAGAAAACTCCCTGGTTAAGCGCGCTTGAGCTGGAGCTTGATACTAGGATGGGTGACCTCACAGGATAGACCAGTGCTTCACCTCTGTGAGCATCACCTAGATGCAATGAGTGCTAAGTGGACCATTCGATATCATGAGAGATGGGTTCTTGTGAACCCACTACTCATGAAACATGGGTCAATGAGTTTGACTTGAAACTACACGGTTGAATCTTGATAGCAATATCATAATGATGCTTGATACTTGAATAATGCTCTAAAACACTTGATAATCAGCTCTTGAAGGATCTTGAATGCTCTTGTAAACACTTGAATGCTCTTGTGAACTAAAATTAGCTATAAGGATGCTCATTCAACTTCCTAGGTCACTTGATTGCTTGTTAGGAGAAAAATGAGTGAAATAACCTTGTATTTATACTTATGCCAAATTTCCTGAAATTACAACACTACAAGCCAAAATCAGATCTAGGAGGATAAAATCCCACCAAGAATTTGAATTAAATTTAATTTTGGGCCACACGGGACTCATACGCTAGAAGTGGCGTATGAGTCCCATTAGGCTTAGCTATTGGACACATTTTTCAAAATTGCTTAGAATGATGTAAAATCAGGATCAGGGCCTCGAAACTTAGATGGAACATATATGCCCAAGGTGGTATATGAGTCCCAAATCACTAAATCTAGGCCACATAATCCAAAAACACCTAAATTATGATTGGATGTTGGTTTATGTTGGGATTATCCTTGAAAAGATGCATTAATTAAGGCTTGTGGATGCAAAATAAGGCCAATTAAAGCATAAAGAAGCCCAATTATTTAATGAAACCCTAGATTAGTGTGAAAGCTTTAGGATACACTTTACAACACCCTAAATAAGGCATAATTAAGTCCATTTAGTTGACAAGGGCCTGAGACCTAATGTGAATGTGTTAAACACATTACGACACTAAATCAAGGCATCATTAAGCTTAATTTAACAAGGAGGACCCAAAAAATGTGAAAATGTAAGGGTGTACATTTTCCATCATTATAATGTACTCTAAATTTTGCAACTCTTTTTATGATCCTTTGATAGCTTTTGCCTCCACCTTTGTCTTATCTTTTCTTCCACCTTAGTTATCCTCTTTGTCACATCATTATATAACTTCATTTTTGTACTTCACAACTTTCCTCTTCCCATAGACCTGAGCTATGATCTTATTTTCTTTGATACCAAAATGATGCAGATAATCCTTAGATCTTGCAAATTAAATGGCTCACCATTTGTATAACAATGAAAATAAGAATAAATGAACAAAAACAAAAGAAAATATGAAGATACTATGTTTTCATTATCCATAATCTATACATTACGTTCTTAAAAAAAATCTCCTTCCTACATTAACAGCTATGCCCTTTTATCGACCAAAAGCCCCTAAATCAACTCCTACAAAGACTACATAGTAGCTACAGTCTAAAATAGAGTAATCAACACCTAATATAACTCCTACAAAGACCACAAAGAACAATAGATCAACTCCTAAATAACATCATGTCAACTGTAGACAATCCTTAGACCATGCAAATTAAATGACTTACCATCTGTATAACAATGAAAATAGGCATAAATGAATATAAACAAAAGAAAATATGAAGATACTCTATTGTTACTATCCAGAATCTATACATTACATTCTCCAAAAATAACTCTACTTCCTAAGTTAATAGATATCCCTTTTATCTATCAAAAACCCCTAAATCAACTCTTACGAACTGCAAAGTAACATCAGTTCAAAACCCCTAAATCAGCTCCTATAAAGACTAGCTGCTGTCTAAAATAGAGTAATCAACACCCAATCTAACTCCTATGAAGACCACAAAGAACATTAGATCAACTCTTAAATAACAACAGGTCAATTGCAGTCAAGAAACAATTGCATCATTTAAGTTTGTCCAAATTAATAACAAATTCACAATTGTTTGTGGTATTTTACATTTTCAGTAAGTGTTTTTAGACTAATCCATTGAAGCTTTTGTTTTTATTTAAGAGGCAAAATTGTTCCATTTGTTTTCCTTTTCATGATTTTGTGGTATTTGTCTTGAAATACACTAGCATTTTATGAAAAAGTGTTCCAAATATATCAATATAGAGGGAATGTTTGCTTTTTAATTAGTCTTTTCAATATTTGCAATAAAATAAATCAATTGTTTGTGAAAATATTTTCTATTTAAAATAGCTCTATTGTAAGTGTGTTTTTATTATGAATAGAAACATATGGCTAGCATGTCTCACCATAGTAGAAAATAGAATAGATCCGACTTTGATCTACAAATCAATTGGTCTATTTGTAAGATTCTTCACCTGTGTCTTCAGCCCATCGCTTAGCTTTATGCACTTTTAATTGAAAGAGTGAGGAAATATCCTAAATTTTTTTGAGGGTTGTTGATAGAAAAATGACACTTAACCAGGGAATGTGAGCTGCGGTTCATATATTTTGACAACTAATAACTTATCAAATCCCTACGTTCAATGCCTTTTCATTTGGTTTGAATTTTTTACCTGTAGAAAGCACCCAAATAGCTGCGTCCAGCTCTGGTTTACACAACCTTATCTCCTCCCAGCTTTAATCGAACTCCCCTTTACATTGTATTTGCATTCTTCCTAAAATCTACCCAAAAAATTCCTTTTAATGAGGTCATGGATCTTCCTTCTAGCCTACACGCCAAATTTGACCTTCGACCTACAAATTTTGGACAACCACGAGGAGGGATGCCATATATAAATCAACTAAGTTAGATGTGTTATCTTAGTTTTCCAAGTGTGGAATTAAGTTAGATGTGTTATCTTAGTTTTCCAAGTGTGGAATCAACTATTACCCGACACTAATCAATGCTAATTGTATAATGTGAATCTAAATGATTTACAGATATCTATACATAAGAGTTGCTTTGTGCTGATGAACATCTTGATATATTGTTCTATATTTATGCCCTTTCAACTAGAGGATGGAAAAAATCAATTTGCAACCAGAGAAGATTTGTGGTGTCATATATGGCCTAAAAATGTGGTTTTCATGACTATTGCCACTGTGTGTAGTTGAGTTCTTGAAATAATAAATTCCATTTTATATTCTTTGTTTAAATGACAATTATATTCTTAAATATTGGTGCTTGATAGAGATGATTTTTTTTTTATATTTCTCATATGGTTCTTTGAACCAAAAATGTGGAACCATTTTTTCATTGCTGATCTCAAATTTCTCTTACAACGAATACTAGTATTTAAGCAAAATCTTATATGCTTTAAGGTTTTTTAAAATTAGAAATAGTACTTTGGCTTTTGATTTTTGAAAGTTAATTTTTTTTTTAATGAGAAAAGAGAAATCTATAGGAAACAATAAAAAAAAAATTAAAATTATATTATTATTATTTTCATGGTCTGTTTGTGTAGAAGTAGAAGGACACCATCAATATATATTAGGAATAAATTAATATAGTTTGAAATGGTTTACAATTTATTTTGAAATCAATAAGATGTGGATTTAAATTGTTCTAATTTCACAAAAAGTGATTGATAAATGGAATCTAAATTTATTTTAATGTTGTTATGGTTAATATTGTATTATATAATATCAATATAATACAATATTATTATATTTTTTTTTTGAAAAAAGGAATTTAATCTATATATATTAATATAATAACAAAGTTTTACAAAATTCAGGATTAATGGCTCTTGCTAGCCAGATATGTCAACATGAAAGCTTGTAAGTGAAAAAAATTGGCATCCCATGGCCATAGATTCTGTGTATTTTCCTTTGACCACTATTCTTTCACTGCTTAATTCCCTATCTGAAAACCCTATACAACCATAGACACCATCGACCCATCAGTGGAACCCCAAATCAACTCCCACCAAACTGAAGAAGTCTCGTCGATGAACACTCCGCACACTGAAGGACACATTGGACCATCAAGGAGACTCGAGACAGAGTCCCACCGATGAAGCATACTCTTGTGGAATGGAACCACCGAACTCACCAGTTGTCTGACCATTGTGGAGACTACCGGCCAAGTTCAGGCAAAAAACAATGGTCCTACCGATAACAACCACCATTAGTCCATCAGTAGGATAGGCGACCTCATTCCACGAATGAAAGAACCTCATGCCAATGCACTCCATCCCAGTTGATGAGATACCCAGGTCAACCTTGGTCTCATGTCATAGTACCATTCCTCACCCAATCAAATATTAGAGTCTTCAAGTCATTACATCATAGACAGTACTGGCCAATAGAATTATATTTCGTAACTACGATGTGAAATATTCAATATCACTTCGCCACATGTCGGCCTCAAGTTCATTTGACCATTAATCACCACTAACTACCACATATCTATCACCATCGGACTATCATCCAAACTCCATTTCATCTCCCACTGATATCATCTTGTCACATCAACACCACATTGTCGCTCTGTCGGGGAGACCACAAGTCACCTTCCACTGATACAAGGGAGTCCCGATGATGAACGTAACATACCAAGGAAACCATCGAGTCATTAGGGAAACATCATAGAAAGTTCCACAGACACTATCGATTCACACCAATCGAACCATCAGCCAAATAGGAGAAATCATCCCACCGATAGGAAACCCTTACACTAGCGAAATTCACACCCTCAACCACGCTGTACTAACACCATTGTTCCATCAGGGAGACCAAGTTGAACATCCTGGAAAAGACCTGTAGTCCCATCAATGAAGGAACATTATCACCCTATCATTGGGACATGACTCATAGTCCCACCGATAGAGTAAACTCTTGTCGATAGAACAAGTCGTTAACACCAAACTGTTGAGTTGTTGCGGTGATAACCTTTAAGTCTCATCGACCAAGAAGTGTTACGATGAAGAAGACTCATTGGAATAGAAGAAAAGAACACAATGCAAGGGAGCCACCTGTGGGAATTGTGCATGAAATACTAGAGGAACGAAGACATGATGAGCAAACTAAGGAGCAGAGACAATTATTGGTTCAACATGAACATGCACGAGTAGAGCAAACAATGCAAGGTCTTCAAATCTTAAGCACCACGTTGTCTTCTAAAGAATACTGAAGTTGTAGACAGATAAGGACTCCTATGATATGGAATTTGACTTTGATTAGACTCCCATTATTTAATGAATGCCTCCCTTGTAAGCCTGTAATTAAATTATTGAAATTATTTTCACCCAAAGACTTAACATCAAGATTGTGCTTTCCAAACTTAGAGCATATTGCCTAAAATTTCACGATTTATGATTTCTTGTAAGTCAAGAAAGGCTTTTAGTTCTTCATTTTTTTCCATTATAGTTAACTCTATTTTATGACACCCCATATTTGCTAAGTAATTGGAAAGTTTGTTCCCCTCACGATATGTCTAAGAACTAGAATAGTTCAAACTCGTCCATTAGTTTCCAAACCTTTTTTAAAATATACCTTAGATGCCATATTGTTGGTTCCCAGAGGTATATGAATTGATCTAGCTACTTTCAGTTTTCCCCAAGAGTCTCTAATGCAAACACCTACCCCTAAAGAACCTAGAATCCCTCTAGATGCACCATCAAAATTAAGTTTGAAAAATCTTGTTGGTGGTGGGTGCCATTTGATTAGACTTCTATTCACCTTCAATTTAGAAGGAAACTTCATACTCCCTTTGAAAGGTAGATTAATACCTTTCCAACCCTTAAGAATAATTTGGTCCCATGAGGAAAACAGAGAGCTAACACTCTTTTGATCATGTACACATGCATTGACTGCTTCTACAATTTATTTTTCAATTGTTGCATGGACAACAAGATTTGATGTTGAAACTTTTCTAAAGATGCACTTTTTTCATTCCCACCAAATGAACCATATGAAAATAGCTGGAATTAGACGCCAAATACAAGAAAAAATGAAGACTTATATAGTACTGGCCATGAAGAAAAAAGATCCCATACTAAGTTTGGCAATGGAGTATAGAGACTCATCTTTTGCATGACAAATTCCCAACAACTTTGAGTGAATGAACATTGTAGAAATAGGCGATCAGGATTTTCCAAGCACTTTCCACACAAAACACAATTAAAAGGATCTACTATACCCAGTTTTACAAGACGATCACTTGTGAGTACTCTTTTCCTTAGCACAAGCTATGTAAAACTACCTACCTTTGGTAACACCATATTGTTCCAACAAAATGAATATTCTCTCTAAGACTGCAATTGGATATCCTTGTTAAGGAGAGCCTTATAACCTTGTTTGACTGAATAATTGCCATCTTTTGAAGGAGCCCATATAATACAATCCACATTTGCTGATAAGACTACTGCTCTTGCTACCAAAGCCTGATGGAGATAGTTCTTTTGTTCATTAGATAACTGAGAATTAGAAAAATATTTCCATATTACCCTTCCTGAAGAGATCTCTACTACACATACATAATCAATTAACTTGGAACCCCATAAAGAAGACATAATTTGAATGATAGCTTGGAGATCTTGACCATTTCTCAATGGTGGATGGCCATTCCAAGAGTCATCTCAAAAATTCACTTCTTCCCCATTATTAACCTCCTAAGAAATATAATCTATGTTTACTTTTCTACATGATAACATAAAATTCCACATAGCAAATCTTGCAGGTGGGTTAGAAACCGTGAGAATTCTTGAAGGGATTTGATTATCAAGATACTTTTCCTGCATGAGTGCGCAACATTTGGAATTAGGTTTAGTATGCATCTGCCAAATCAATTTCCCCCCAAAATCTATATTACGTTTTGAGATATCATGCAAAACTACTCCACCTTTATATTTTTCGATGACATAGAGTCCAAAGATATCAAAGGAAATTTTTTAACATCGTTCATGTTTCCTTTCCATAAAAATCCCTTGATCACTTTCTCTATTTGATCAATTACTGATCTAGGTGCCTTAAGGACTAAGATAAAATAATTGGGAATTGTTGGCATATAATACAATATTATTAGTATAATATGAATAAGAATATAATAGAATAGTGGTGATGACCCAAGAGTGCAATGACAAGTTGCAAGCAGTAGTGAAACCATTGTCCTATGTTCGAATCCCACCAGTGGATGGTGGGACAAACACACACCGATCACTGGCCAAAGTGCAAAGAATGGTGGAGTGGATTGTGCTCAAAGGATGGAGGAGGTCGGAAGATGATCGGGCGCTGCTGTGGGGTCAAAGATGGTGGGAACGTTGGAGAGGTGGAGCTAGTGGGGGTGTTCAGATAAAGGATTGGTGTTGGGTCAAGTGAAGTAGACGGACGATTGATGTTAGGTCCTATAGGGAGCTTGGCGGGAATGTAGGTAGGCATAGTAGACAGAGGAATCACATCGGGTCTTGCAGGGAGCTTGGCAGGTATGCAGGCAGGCGTAGTGACAATCAAGGGATTTGGAAGGTAACAAATTAGCAACTGCCGAAAATGATGGGCACAACTGGCTGTAGGTGGGAATATGAATGGTGGGGATGAGGTCCCCCGAATGTGTCCTCACTGGTTCATAGCTCCAGTCAAAAGTGATATGGGTGAAGTGATATGGGTGTTGGCCCTTAGCAGCGATTCACTAAACAAAAAAATATATAATAGAATAGTAATAATATATATAATATCATATTGTATAATTTAATGATAATATACAAGATAGTATAAATAAATAGATAACTATAACATAATATTATAATGTATTATAATAATTTTATTAAAATAATTTAGTGGAATTTACTATGATTTATGTATGTAAGCATTGCTTTTGTTAATAAAATTTGAATTACATGAACATTTAATTACTCAATTCAAGTTTAACTAAATGATTTCTCAAATTATTTACATTTTTTCTATATCTAATAATATGAAAATTATTCTTCAATCAGATACAGCTAAGTTTTTTCCATTAGTAGTTTACTTTCCAATGAGTATGTACATTGCACAAAATAAATTCGATAGACAATAGACATAACAAGCCTTTGAGTTTTCCATTTTGAATGTACAGTCTAGGACTTATTTCCATTAGCATGCAAATCAAGTTGTCAAACAATTCTATCTTTGTTACTAAGGAGATGCAAAAATGTGCATTCATATATTATATTATAGAGGCGTGATAAAAATATCACCATGCTCACAAAAAGGAGTTCGTATATAACAATTGTTATTGAGAGATATATATGATTTCGTAATATCCTGAGTATGTTGATATAGATATGTTTTGTACATGATATAATTAGAACCATACTACTAAGATGTCTTTTTGTTTCAATATTCATCTACTATTATGGTATTGTTGGGTGATTGTATATTAGACTGTGGAATCTATTTTCATGTTTTTTTTAGCACCAAAAAAAGAATTGATTGAATTTATACCAATTAAAATAGGAGGAATTTACATCATCACTATAAGGATTTGAAGTGAAAGATAGAGAGAAAATGATTTATAGCTTCATAGAGAAACTTTATCGGTTTAAAACTGGTCCAAAATAACTCTGGTAAATCACAATTAACAACCATCTCAAAATCACTAGATTTAAGAGGAGTCTTTGTCAAAAGTTTTGGCATTAATAATATTATGCTTAGGATGTCCATAAGTTATCTTATCATCACCTGTAATGAGGACAATGCATTTCAAAAGGAAACATTTATAGGTAAAGATATAAAAATGTAAGATTCTTCTTTTAGAATTTTGATATGTTTTTTAAGGATTTGCATTTGATTAGTGAAATTAGAATTGTAACTAAATGATATCCATGAACATGTGATGGAAAAATTCAGTGAGTGTTACTTTAAAGTGTATTTTAGTGATATCAACACTATATTGATGGAACTTTTAACACATTTATACTGCCATTATTTAAGTGGCCTATGAATTAAGCCACCATTCACATGTACGACATATATGAAAAATAAAGAAAGAAAAGCACATTGCAAACAAGAAAGTAGAAGAACATAGGCTCCATGATTTAGAATACAACTAATGTAGATATACTTTTTCATTCAATACAACGTCCTTATGTACACACAATACTCATTCTCTTTAGTTTAATTCAATATCATGCACATGTGGTTGTAATATGCATTCTTATAATATAGCCCAATGATATTATATTATGATGCCACTAATGAATATATTATTACAAACACACAACAAGAAACTTACAAAGTGGATTCCTACAAATTGATATATCTCAGTATTTCCTATATAGATTATACAATAAGATAGATATGCTAGTTATATATAATGGTATAGATAAAAAAAAAAATATAAATAAAATATTATATAATACTTTAATTTATAATATTTATTATAGAAATGTATATATATATTTTTTTAATATAAATGATTTAAAAATATATTTTTAGTTCTTAAAAGTAAGATTATTTAAAATATTTTTTAATCAATTTAATAATAAATTTAATC
>VDFB02018196.1:0-47995 GCA_007258455.2 Sequoia sempervirens
CTCCATTTGGAAAGGATGTTCACTTGCTCCTTCTCTTTATGTGCTTGCTGCCAAAGGATTTGGCTATTTGTTGGCCAATGTAGTTTCTTAATAACGTGTTAAAGGAACTTCCCTACCTAACTCCCAGACTCAATTTGTTAATGGCCATTTTGCTAATGACTCTTTCCTCACCCTTTTGGAGGAAGAGAAAAATATTAAGGTGGCTCTTCAATGTCTTAACATTTTTTTCCCTGCGTCTGGTTCCACCATTTAGTGACATAAAACTTTGTGCTACATGTAGTCTATTCTGCCCACTCCTCATTGGTTTCAGCAATATGGTTGGAAATGGATTGGACCAAGGGAAATATTTTTGTTTCTAGGAGTTCCCTTCGCCTTCCAGGCTTCTCCAGCTGAGTTGTGGCAAGTTGTTTTCTCTAGGATTGAGCAAAAATTGGCCTATTAGATTACCAAGCCTCTTTCTCTGGCAGGGAAATTCCAACTGTGCTCTAAGATTTGGGTAGCTACACATGTTTATTACTCTTCTTGTTGGGCTCCTTTGAAAGTTGCCTATGCCAAGCTTGAAAAGTTGCTTTAGGACTTTCTTTGGGCCTTTGCAAAGTCCCATAAAGGGTTTCATCACATTGTTTAGGAGTTCTGCTACCTTCCCAGAGACTCTAGAGGTCTTGGACTGCTCTCCACTCAACAACAAGGGATTTTCTTGTGTGTGAAATGGATAATTAGAGCTCTTATTAGAGATGAAGTGTGGAAAATTCTCCTCAGGTATTGCATCCAATCCAACTTTCCTATTCACAGACCCGTCTGGAAGGGGATTGGCTTTTAAACCCTTCTGGTCATGAAGGAACTAGTTGAAATTGTGGGAACTTTTGTGGCCAAGAGCATTTGGAGAGCCTGGGAAGCGGTTAAGCCTTGGCTCCGATGGGTTGGCTCCAGTTTCCATGATGGGATTTTGCTCAATCAATAGAATGTTTGGTGGCTGCCTCTCTTTGCCAATAATGGTCAGTCATTGGTCAAGTTGCCTTGGCTTAAGGTGCTAAGGTTCCACAAGAAAGGCATTCAAACCTTGCAGCATGTGTTTCACATACCCACAATGCACATTATGTTGTGGGAAGATTTTTGTGCTCTCTATAGTCTTCAAAACTAGGACCATGATACTTATGATGATCTGGTGAATTCTATTCCTACAGATATGCTTCATAAGGTGGGAATTCATGGGTCCAAGCCCTAGTGGAAGGACTGGAAGCGGTACCTAGACAACCCTTTTAGGAATTACAAGCCTAGGCTTGGTTATATGTGGCTTTCACCGCATTTTCCAATGATTGCAAGTTTGAACCAAAGGTGGCTTCTTCAATCTCCTGCTCATGTCTAGCAAAAAAATATTCTTTTCCACTTGATCTGCAAGTGTTGAGCCAAAACTTGCTCACTTTGCTTGGTGTATTCTTTTCCAAGGCTTGCCTATGGGGTCTCGGCTTGTTCACTTGGGGGTCCAGTACCCTCGGTGCCCTTTTTGTGGGCAAGCTGAGTCTTTTAATCATCTCCTCTGGTTTTGTGCAAAAGCTCAATAGTTTTGGAATTGAATTCATGAGTTCTTTCAACCTTTCAGTATGGAGCCTTTCTCTTGGCATATGGTTCTGCTAGGCAATTCGCCCATACTTCCTGCTAAGTATACCTAGCTTTGGTGCACTTTCAGGGTGGAAATCCTCTTTAATATCTGGAAAGATAGAAATTTTTGCATATTTTCTAACACCCAAATGGATAAAAATATTTCTTTGTATTCTAAAGCTATTATTTGCTCCAATTTGCTCTTGGAGATTCAAGTTCAAGCTAACAAGGTTACAGTTGAGGTGGCTCACCTTAAGGTGCTTTTGGATCATTGGAGCAATGCCCCGTGTATTGTGGCTTGGGTGCCCACTTCACTCACTTCCTCTCACAGTCAGTCAGCCTCTCGGGGCTGGCAGAAGAGTGGCTTTGCTCACCCCCGCTCTCAGCCTCCTCTTCGATGTGATTCTCGCCCTCCTCGGCGGTCTCGTTCTCCTCCTTCGCGGGTTGGCCAGGGGTGGCCCTCTGGAGGAGTAGCAGGGAGCAGTAGTGACGGTTTTGGGTGGCACTCTGATAATACTCCTATTGGTGGCTTTGGTTGGCCAGACTCTGGTAAATGCTTTCCATGTCTAATGCTTGCAATCTTGCCCTTGTGCGAGGATAAAAAATAAAAAGATAAAGATGTTGATGATGGTTGGGGTCCTCCTCCTAACGTCACTCCAAACCCTGGTGATGTATGGGGGAAGAATTTGGATGATAGAGGCCCTCTTGGCTCTTCTAGTACTGCTTTAGCCACTTAATGACCTTTTTTATGTTTGTAATCTTGGACTTCTGGGCTAGGCCCATGTGACTGTTAAGTTTTTTGGTTTTTTGGGCGCTACCCATATGACTCTCGAGGTGTGCCTTCTTACCACCCACCTTTTTTTGTGAATATGTATTTTAATATTTATATTTAGTATAGATTAGTTACTATTCATCAAAAAATAAAGGGATTGAGAGAAGACTAATTAGCGTTCATTCAAATTAGACTTCTATGTTTGATGCAATAAAGAGTTTTGATAGGGACAAGGAGGTAGCCATCCCATTGATGGACAAGTGGATCCCTAGATTCCAACAACTAAGAGATATGGCTATTGGATCAAAGCATGATGCCAATCAACCACCCAACATTATCTCGACCCTCAAGCTTGTAAATGGGATTAAGGACTTTTAGGGGTTAATTGAACAATTAGAAAAGAAAATAAGGGAGCTAGTGCAAAAGTTTGATTAATGGAGTTTCAGTTTCCTCCCTGGTATCTTAAATGAGGTTGGTGAATTTAAACCTCTACAACAATGAAAGGATCAAGCAAGTAAGGTGATAACAACTCAAGCAGTGCTGATTTGTGATGAAGTTGATGTGGAGATGCTAAAGAACAATATGGAAAAGCTTACTCGTAGAGGTATTTTCCTTGAGGAGTTTGATAAAGAGGCCAACCAAGTGGTCATAAAATATAACCCATACAAGATCAAAGCATATGAGGTCATGACATTTGATTGGCCTTTTGAGGAAGATTTTGGGCTTTTGAAAACCAAGTATGTTGATATCTTGGACCTATAGTTTGCTACAGTGGTAAGGTGGTGATGAGCTTTGATTTTGTGTCTTTAGTAAAGTAATGGTTTGTAGTAAAAGAAGTTACAACATGAGGAATACAATACATCGTTTGGAAACAATACAAATTAGGCCTTTGATATGTTAACATTTAAATATTGTATATTCCTCAAATTTAAAGTTGATGACATGGACTGTTGATGTGGAAATATTTGGGTTATTCTTGTCTTATTTTCATGCTTTTCATCCTCAAATTTTGGAAGCATGTGGAAAAGGTGTCGCTCCTTGTGGAATGAACATCTTCACTGACTAAAGAGCCTTTTGGAAGGTGGGAGATATGTTCATCAGCAAATGGGAAATAAGTTTTGTTTCATATGGACATCTCCCTCGAGTTTTGGAAAATATAATGGTCTTTTGAATGTAATTGGGAATGTCAAATGAAAAAGTGACATGTGTACATTGGCCCAAAGCTTGTTTTGCTGCCTTGTTTTTATAAAAGGGGATTTAGGGCCAATTGTATGGGTTATTGATGAATCTTAGAGCAAGTTTCGTAAAGAGTGAATACAAAGAATAGAATAGAATTTGCATTTTAGGTTATATGAGTATTTTGCTTTTGTAAGAAATTTTTGATAATAGTACTAGTATTTGAACATAAAGAATGAAATATCTTCAAATCCAATTCTCTCTCGATGTATTCATCATTTGAATTATCAATGAAATAATCAAGGGTTGTTTTAATGGTCTTTATTCTTTCCAATGAATGTATGGTTTTGTGTTTGTCCTAATTTAAAGAATTGGTTAAATTGCTTGGATGAAATCATAGGTTTAAATGGTTCGAGTGTCACAATATGATCATGAGTTTTGGTTTTGAGTAATTGAGACTGATGTTGTAATGCAACATTGTGTAAGCTTTGTGATGCTAAGTGTTCACCTGTTATCAAGTTTATTTGCATTGTATTAGACCTCATACCCTGAATTAAGGCACTATTATGGGATTTGTGTTTGTGTTGAATTTTTCTTGATCTTTCATAGAAAATACATTCAAATCACTTGATCTTTTGAAATTCTTATTGAAATGTATGTCAAGTCAAGATCTATCATGCTCTATTGCTTTTGAAACAAATTAGTATGTAGTTTCCAAACCTTTGCAGTTATTAGATTGTCAAGCAATTATAAGTAGAGATTATCTGTTATTTACAATGTGCAAGGTTAATTGGCATAGAGGATCTTAAGGTGCATTGTGTGGGATCACCCTCCCAAGTTTTGCAAAGCCCAAAGTGCAAGAGGAAAGCCTTTTCAAGCTTTCACTCATTCATTGGCCAATCCATCCAATTAGCTGACCATTAGAAGATGGTAATTCCATAGGCTATATTGTGAGATCATTTTGGTTCATTAAAAACAACCAACAACACCCTTTTATTGTTGTATTTGTTAAGACATGGTAGTAAAACACACAAAAAGTAAAACTTTAAAGGTTTTTCAATTGATGTATTTGGAGTGTGTTGGGGATGATAGGAGAGAAATCCAATCACATGGTGCCTTTATCCATTGGAAAAAAAAGTATTTAGATTCAACCAAAGAAGCAATAACTGAAAACAAGGTAACGACTTAATCAAGTTGCCACAAAAGACTATGCCTTTCCAAATGCACATGCAATCTAGGCTCTAGGAATTCATTCAGAAAGACAATGGATAGTTGCATAATATTAAGAGAGGATACTTATTAATCCTTAATCATACCACACATTTCCTTTATTATATTGAAAAGATACCATGCAAAAGTTTTATATAGATTTTACAAACTTTTGGGTGAAAAACTAATCAATCATACATCCGGAAATGCATACCATGCATAAGGACACACTCCACTAAGGTTGATCCTGCCTTTAATAATTCAATGTACAAGGTTTAAAAATATTATTATAAAATTAGGATCAAACCCAAATCATTACAATATAAAAAATGGCTATACCTAGAACTGGATATTGAAACCTAGGGTTTCTTCTGAATATTTTATTTTGTTGGCTTTGCAACTGCTTCTCTCTTCTCTCTTGTGTTCCTCTGTAGAATCCCTCTTAAAAATTAGGAAGATCTTTCCTTTACCTCATCAAGATACATTAGGAAGAGAACCAAGAATGTCAAAAATTGTATAGGCCCACATGCTTGCATGTACCACACACACCTAGTCGTTCATGATGAGAGCATGCCCCTACATTAACGAGCACACAAATGAGGAACAAAACCCTCTTAAAATCTATAGAAAAACATGACCAAGATCAAATCTCTAACTAAAAGGAGGCCTAAGAACCATAAAGGAGCATGGCATCACCTTATCCCACTTGTATTCATTGAGAAATGCATTTAATATTGTCCCTGTAGCCCTAAGAATCAAATTTGGTAGTTGAGAGAGTTGTTGTAGCATTAATGGAAAAAATGCAAAAAACTTCATAGAATGTCCAAAAGTCTAATCAGGTTCTAAAAACTTGACAAGATTCTAAGGCTGAAGAAACTGGAGGGTAGGAGTGAAAACTAAAATTGGATTTGGACTATCAGGACAAAAGTTTAAAAAAGTTTTAAGTCTCGACAAGGAAGAAAATCAAGTTTGGGAAACTAAAATGGAACTAAACTTTTGGACCAAAAGGTCCAAAAGTCCAATCGGGTCTCAAAACCTTGATAGGATCCTATTAGAAGGAAAAGAAGGTTTGCGGGCAAAATTCCTGAATAAATTTAAACCTTTTGGTCTAAAAGTTTCATCAGGACTTGAGTCCTAACAAGATCAAAAAAGAAGAAGAAGATTGATCAAGATCAGGAATCTCGATAAAATTTGGATTCTTCAGACCTTAGGTCCAAAATTCTTATCGAGATCAGGATCAGGTATCTAATCGCACTTGGAATTATTGATCAAAGTCATAAAATTTTGCAACATTCCAAAATCCCGTGGTTAGAAGATGGATCGACCATAAGAGTTCTATGGACCCATAGAAACATGCCATGTTTTCGCTTTCACAAAAATAGATTGAACCTATCCAAATGACTCCATTGACCTATGAAAACATGCCACATGGCATCTTTCCATGAAAAGAGACTTAATACTTTTTAAAAGGCATGTGAACTTGCAAAAATTTAGTCTGAAGGTCCCATTGGGACCCAAAGTCCTGATGGGATGAAAGGAATAAGAGGAAGAAAGTAGGGGTTGGATTTCAAAAAGGTTACAAACCTTTTAGACTTAGATACAAAAGTCTAATTGGGACATGAAGTTCTTATCAGATAGAAGAGAAAAGGGAAGAGTAGAGCCAGGAGTTGAGAGTGGAATTGGAACTTAGTCCAAGTGCATGTTCAAGTCCCGAATTCTCGAAGGGACAAAAGGAAAATAAAAGAAGGGGGAATCGGGGAAGAACATGGACATTTGGACTGGTCCAAATATCTATTTGGGGCTCAAATATCATAAAGGATTTGAAAGAATAAAGAAGGGGGATTGGCTATTGGGAATGAATTTGGACCTTGGTCCAAATATTTGTTTGAGACCCAAAACCCCATCAAGACTAAGAGAAGAAAAGAAAGGGGGAAAAGGGATAACTTTTGGACAATATGCAAAATGGGTTTTTGAACATATCCAAATAATGGGGGTAATGCAACAAATGGAGGGACTTGAACATGACATATCATTGAGATTTTTTAGATTGGTTAAAATTGATGTGTATCACAAGGGGAAAAATAAAGCACTATAAATTCATTAAATTTATAGGTGCTAACAAACCTGAGCAAACAAGATTTATCAAGTTAGTATTTATCTTAGATAACATAATAGTCATTTGGGAATGAGTGGAATGAGCCTAATAATCTTAATAATCATTGTTTTTTTTTTTAAATCAACTTTTCTAAGCTTACAATCCTATTGAATGGCCTCTCATTTTGGCCATACTTTACGCGCTTGGTTTTGGCCCACAATTTCTCTAGTTGATTCAAAAAGTGTTTCTCCAGTCAACTCAAATGTTTTTTGTAGATGCTTATGCCTGCATTACCATCCTTGGTTAACAGTCTCCCTATTTTGGGATTTTTCAATCCATTAGACAATGATGCCCTCTTTCCTCAACTCTCTATGTTTTGGTTGTAAAATCTTTTGGCTACCTCCTTGCTTAGGTTGTTTCCCATTCACATGTTAAGGGGATTGTTCTTCCTAATTCTAAGTAGCAACTAGTTAATAGTTATTTTTCAATAATTCTTTCCTCACTCTTCACAAAGAAAAAGAGAATATCACTCAGACCCTCAAGTTCCTTTACGATTTTTTCAACTATCCAACTCTAGCATTCAATGGCACAAGGCCTTGTGTTACATACAATACTTTATTCCCAAGCTTACCTAGTTGATCTCTTTCAATACGAAATGGATTTGATCATAGGGAAAAAATTTGAGTTGTGGGCATACCTTTTTATTTCCATGCTAGCCCTTTCAAGCTTTGGAAATGAGTGCTCACGAAAATTGAAAAGAAGCTTCAGTATTGGATCACCAAGCATATTTCATTAGCTAGTAAGTTTCAAAGTTATTCCAAGATAATGGTGGCCACACATATTTATTAATCCTCATATTGGGTTCCCTCCAAGGCTTCATACGTGAAGCTTGAAATGCTCCTTATAAATTTCTCTAGGCTTCCAATAATGAAGATTATGTCTTTCATCGGTGGCATGGGAATTTTTCTATTTATCTTAGGAGTTTATAGGTCTTGGTGTGATCTCTATTTGTTGGCAAGACATTGATTTGTGTGCCAAGTGGATAATTAGGGCATTCACTGGAAATGAGGCCTACAAAATTCTTCTTTGACATTGCATTGGCTCTAGCATTCTTCATGGTTGTTCGACCTAGAAGGGGTTGGATCTTGGCACTCTTTTCACCATGAAGTAGTCAATTCAAATTTAGGTTAATTTTGTAATTAAAATCATTTGGAAAGCTTGGAAATCCCTCAAACCTTAGCTTCATTGGGCTAGAGATGATTTTTTCAATGGTTTATCCATTAGTAAATACTCCATTTGATGGTCCCAACTCTTTAGTTCTCAAGGGAGGCCATTGGCTCTATTACATTGGACTTGAGCTCTATTTTTTTTAAAAAGAGGAGCCAAAACCTTGCCATATTTTATTCATCTTACTGCGAAGAAATCTCTTCCTTGGTCATATTTCAAATTGAAGTACATACTCTCAAATCATAATCAAGAAACTTACCAAATGGTTCTTGTTTCTATTCCCTCATATTTTCTTCATAAGTCAGGTGTGTAGTGCTTGAAGCCTTGGTGGGAGGACTAAAAATGGTTTTCAAATACTCCTTTTTAGAGATATAGGCCCTTTAAGGGCTACTCTTGGCTCTCTCCTCACTTGTGTATGGTTGATCAACTTAACTTCCACTAGCAACTGCAATCCTCTTGAGAGATTTGGATTAAATGATTCTAGGGTATTTGGGTTGTTGTGTTGGAGCCTAAAATGGCTCACTTTGCTTGGTGTATGTTGTACCAAGGTCTTCCTATGGGGACCCATCTCAATCACATGGGAATTCCCACTTTGAACCACCGTTTTGTGGTAAAATTGAATCTCTCAAACACCTCTTTTGGTTTTTTCCTTGGGATCAAGAAGTTTGAAATTGGACCTATGACTTCTTTAGGCCCTTCAGGCCTATTCCCTTCTCATGGCACATGATTCTTCTTAGGGATTGGCATGATCTCACTCAAAAGTTTACCTAGGTATGACACACTTTTAAGGTGGAAATTTTATTCAATATTTGAAAAGATGGAAATGTTGCGTTGTTTAATCGCAACACTATTGGAAATTTTTTTTGTATACTAATGTTATAATTTTCTCTAATGTTCTTATGTAGATTTAGGTGCAAGCTAGTAAAGTTGCACTTGAACTTTTTCATCTCCAAGGGTTATTAGACCATGGGGGTAATGCCCCTTGTATCGTTTCCCAACCTCCCCTTAACTCCACTTCTCCTCATAGGTGTTGGATTAGGCGTAGCCGCTCATCTAGATGGGCTAGTCGAGGAGATTATGAGTCTCATTCTCATGGTCCTATATCATAGAATCCTAGGGAAAATGTTGTTTGTGGATGATTCCTAAGCCCTCACATTTTCCTTCTCCTTGGTGAGACACTAGCTAGCCAAACACCAACAAATTTCCCTATGTATTGCTTGCCATCTCTCTAGTTCACACTCAGTCACCTCTAGAGGATAATTTAGAAGACAATGCTCTCACTGGTTGGGAGCCAATTGATGACTCTATCCCTGGTGATGTTTGGGGACTCTTGATTATAAACATCCTCCTCTGCTTAGCATAGCCATGCCTACTTAGATATTTTTTGTAATGTTGTTTTAGGGCTAAGCCCTTTTTTGGATTCATGGGTGTGCTTCTGTATCACCCTTTCTCTTTTGTGAATATTGTACTATTTTATTTAAATTAATGCAAATTTAAATAGGATATATTCATCAAAAAAATAAATGGGTTGAATTTAAGAGAAATTATTTAAAAATTTAAAATGGAAATATGTGTTTAAATTTTTAGGAAATATATTAAATATTGTATTTGAGTGATTTTAATTTTGATTGTAAGAATTTTTTATGTTATCAGAGTTTTTATAATAAAAAGGTGTATTTAAATTCTTAGGAAATATATTAAATGTTATATTTGAGTGTTTTTAAGTTTGATTGTAATATTTTTTTATGTCTTTAGAATTTTTATAATGGAAATATGTGTTTAATTTTTTAGAAAATATGTTAAATATTGTATCAATTTTTTTATAAATTTGATCATGTAAGATTTTTTTATGTTATTAGAATTTTTAGTATGGAAATTTATGTTTAAATTTTTAAGAATTATGTTAAATGTTGTATATGAGTGTTTATAGATTTGACAATGTAAGAATTTTTTATGATAAAAACTCTTACACAATCAAATTTAGAAACACTCATATACAATATTAAGGATTCTAGAAATTTGATGTCTTTTATAAATATGTTACATGTTAAATACATAGAAATTTAAATGTTTGAATTCAGTAAATTACCATATTTAATTTTAAGTGTAGTGCATGCAATTAAACAAATGAGGCCACCACATCTAATTTTACGTGTTTTGTACCCTATTGAACAAAACCAATAATAAGTCTTGAGTAAATTTTAATTTTCACAAAATATTCTTAAAGGTTAGCATGAGATTTAGTTACTATATTTGTCAACATCACTAGTATTATATTTATATAAAGTATAATACCTAAAAAATAATTTAAATAATGTTGTTGACTAAAATATCTAATCCTTGTTTTCAAAAATATTAAATTTGAATTTTGGAATTAGCTGAAAGGGACTCATTACTAAATACAAATATTTATCAAGGGGTTTGAGAGGTGTATTTTTATATAATTATATATGAATACAAAGATTAATCAATAAATTAATCAAAATTTTGGAGTGAATTAAGACATATGAAGTGTACCCTTATGGATAATATTAGGTGCAAGTATTAGATGATTTTCATTAAATATATGTCTCTTGGTCATGACATCTAAGACAAAGGACACCCTCGTAAGATAATTTTACTAATTAAAAAATCATTAACATTTCAAATGTGAGATAAGGCCTTTCCCAAAGAAATGTGATGATGTTCTTAATGGTTATTGTAGGAGTTTATGGTGAACTCCTCAACACCCCGGGATCACCTTGAAGACAACAAGAACTTCCACAAGAGAGAAATGATAGAAATATCATGCTATGATTAGAATGCAAGATTACCAGATTGAATATGTAATGTACATATGATGACTTGCTTATAAATCCAAGTCGTGAGATAGGATTAGAAAATATCTTGATATGTGACTTAATCATGTACAATGAGATAACTACCTCAACAATATTAAATAACCTAGGTAATAAGCACTAAATAAAATCCAACTATATAAGATATGATAAGATCTTATCTTGACAACTAAGACTTCTAGAAAACACACCTAGGACCTAAGTAAACTTAACATGTAAATATGACTCACTAGTTAACTAGTTAGGTAAAATACCTATTTACACCAATACCCCCCTTAAGTGCAACTTAGGGAGAAGATTATTATGCAAATGACGCAAAGATGGGTCACGGATACTAGGCCATGTTAGGTACCCATGTACATATGCAAATACAATCTCTCACAAATGGAGAAAAAGAGAAAACTTAGTGGGACAAAACTCCTCTCCAAAAGAGAGAAAATAAAAAAATGATGTATGGAGGACTCAATGATACTCCCAAGGACTACATACATCATGTATATACAATCAATGACTCCCCATAAGAGGGAAAGAGAGAGACAAGACACCCCCCCATAATGTATAATCACCTAGAAATGTGGTAAGCGTTTGAAGATAAAACATAATCCAATACCTAAAAATAATGTTTCTCCCCTTTAGAAGAAGATAAACCAAGTATAGATGCAAGAATGCTTCCCATTCCAAATAGGAATTGGTAGGAAGATGAACCCATATGTATGAATATTGTTTCTTTAAAACATGCACATGTGTTGCCAAGTTCTTGGTAGATGAAGATGATGCCACAATCCAATCAGGTACATGCCTAATCATAACAAAAAGTGACAAAACAAGAACAAACGGAAACTGATATTGAACTAACTCCAAATAGAAAGATTAAGTGATAACATATGTGCCATGACTATCATCAAATATGAGATGAACCCTCAAATTGGTCCTCTAAACCTGAATGTGAGACTCCAAAAAAAAAGATGTAATGTATGATAAATATGAATCCCAATCAGGAAGATAATGATATACCTATTGCAACAAATCACTAGAATCTCTCAATGAATCATCAATAGATGAGGAACGTGTGATCTCAAGTGGAGAAGTAGGAGTTGCAGGAGAAGTCTTTGAATCATCAAGATGCTCAAGTTCTGCATCATATTTAAACTCCTTTAAGGTCTCATTATCAAAGGGTAAATTTTCAACATCATCAAGTGGAATGAGGCAATCTCATGTAGGATCATTTGAGAATGGAGGATTATGTGGATATTCAAAAATCTCTCAAATCTTGGTCCAAACTGTGTATGGGCACGAGACTCCTAAAATATGATGATAACTCTATATGAAGATGCTTGCATTGAAACTAGAACCAATCAGTTCTATGATATGATCATTTTTATTACCCCAAATTGATTTCTTCCATGTTTTCTCTAGTTAAGGAATGAGTCCATAAAGATGAGGCAAAAGATTGAGCCACCTGCAATGTGTTAGGATGCCTTTTTTTCAAGACTCATAATTATCCTTAGTCATAATGATTATAGAAGGATGAGTTGCATAACCCTTGATTGCAATGATGATACACTTCTCAAATGATAAAATATGAAATCAATGCATAAAATGAGGCTGAAATGAAGTGCAATCAAAACAACACCCTCCCAACTACCAAAATATCCGAGTAATCTCCAAGATACCCATCAAGCAAGAACTAAAATCACAATATACCTAGGATAAACATGAAAGTGAATGGGTGGTTGAATAGAGCTCCTCAATACCTTTCTAACGTCACAAATATCATGAAAAATCAAAGAGTGACAAAAATTTATGAGCTCGAGAGCCAAAAACAAAGATTTGAGTTAAATAAGGAATAAAATGTACTTGCACCAAAACTTGGAAAATACCTACACCACCACAAAGTACGCGGAACTAGCTTTCCATCAATATATCGTTCAAAAAGATTCACCTCTTGAATTGCAAGTTATAGAGATTTGAAAAAAGGCCTTATATAGGGCTTGGGCACTTAATTTAGAGGTAACCCATATGACTACAAGGTTATTGTAGGTTAAAAGTTATAATTCCACCCAATGGTGGCGCCATTGCTAGTGGCGGGCAAAACCGTGCCACCCAAGCTTAGCCCCTTCCAAGCTTGGTTGCGGTCTATGATATGACCGCATGCACAAGCTCATTAACCAAACATCAACATGTTAAATAAATTTTAAGATAAAGTTTTGTTTAATATATAAAATGTGAGTTAAAACCTATGAAATAATAAGCACTTTTAGTACCATGCGATAGTCGATTAGACCGCTAATGATGTAGGGGAGTACATATCTGATGCAGAAGAATATCAGCAAAAATACACCCAAAAGATGTCAATTTCATACCTAACTGTACAAATAATGTCAGTGACTGTTGATACCATACATCATATAGTACGACCGTCATACAATTGTATATAATTTTTTAATGACCATAACAAAAAAACCTTTGATGTCCTCAGACAAAAAGTGTCCATTATTGATGATTTGATTGTTGATCCTTATCTTTTTTAGCCTTCTAAATGTGATGGAAAAGTCAAATTTGGCCCAAAGTGCCTCAAAAATTTAGCTACCTTCTAAATCTGGCAACTATAACCCTCAACTAAAACCCTTGTAGATCAATCAAAATATAACAAAATTTGATGAAACAAAAGGAAAACTTGACTTTCTTTAATTCCTCGGATTCAATTGTGAGGTCCTTGAAACTCTAAAATACACCTATCAAAATCTTCAAGCCAAGATAAATCCCTTAAATTTGGGAAGGAATCTAACTGTAGTTCTGATACCATATAGGAGTTTATGGTGAACTCATCAACACCTCAAAATCACCTACAAGACAATAATAGCTTCCACAAGAGAGATTTTGAAGAAATATCATGCTATGATTATGGATGCAAGATTTCAAAATTTAATATGTAATGTACATATGATGGATTCCTTATGGTTAAAAGGTTAGAATTTTTAGAATTGTGGATGGGGCTCATACTATAAGTACATAAAATATAATTTATAAGAACTATCTTAAATAATAATGTTGAGAAATATTTCTAAGTATTAGCTAAGGAAACTATGAGCTTTCTGATCAAACTAGGAAATTGTGAGCTTTAATATAGTTAAAATGAAATCCTCGCAAAATATTAATATTGATAAGGGGTTTTAAGAGATAGCTATTAAAAGGCTCATGCTATTCTATGATGTCATCACCGTGAGTGCTTGGGTCTACTACGACTAAGGTTTTTAGTGGAAGAAAGGCGGGAGACTATGTTATCTTTTCTCGCCCTGTGGTTCGTGAGCCATTGCCTTATGTTGTGGTTGTGAAGGGAAACTCGATGTGAGGAGGTGCGCTTGCCTTTGGAAGGCATAATGGGGGATCAGGACAAATCCTTAACTAATAGATGGGGGTGTCGTATGGTTGAGTTTCAGGTCCAAGGGAGGCTCGTTGGTTGGAGGGAGAACATGCGAGGTGGGATGGGGGAAAAAAAAGGTTTCGGGTGGCAAAAATATATGCAGAGCTATGCATTGTGCATCTTCATCCCCCTCTGTTTCTCTGGATGGTGAAATTGCAAGTGAAATCTCTAAGAATGCTAAGTATTTTGTAGAGTTGGGGTTGATTGGTAGATTTTAGGGATTATGACCAGGCCTTGTTGAGTTACATCACTAGATTACTAAAACCTGGCATCCCATTTTAGAGCCTGGTGAAGTGCAAATTTATCCCAGTGCAAGGGGGTTTTTCGTGGTGGTGTTTGAGAATGTGGAGGACAAAAATAGATTTTTGTGTAACAATGGAGCTAGGAAGACAAATACTTGCTAATGTTGAAGCAGTGGCACCTCGCTTTCAATCCAAATACTGAATCTTTCAAGTTAGCACCACTTTGGGTACGACTGCCAAATCTTCCTTTACACTTTTGGTTTGAGTCATGTTTTGAAGAAATTGGGAACTCGTTGGGGAAAATTTTGGGGGTTGATGAGGGCTCTTTAAATTTTTTGCATACCACTTATGCATGAATATTGGTAGAAATGGATATGTCAAAAGACATCCAAGCAAATGTAAACTTGAAAGTTTTAGGTGTAGAGTGGAAACAATTTATTGACTATGAAGGAGTACCATTTTGATGTCATAGATACTTCAACACTGGTCATGTTGTTGAACAATGCTCTAAGAACAGGTGGGTGCATCAAGCAACCTAGTGGAAAGATGTCTCCCCTTAGCATTATTCGGTGGAGCAAGGGGGCTTAGGAGGAAAGGAAATGACCAATGTACCAAGTAATGTTGTCATTAATAGAGATCCCCCATTGGTGCATGCAGAGGATAAATTGGAGGAAAATAGTGCCCCAAAGAAGATTTGGGTGGTCACTCAAAATGCTTGAACATGGTTTCTTCTACAGGAGAGCATTTCAGAGGTGGCCGATGGGGAGCATGCATGGACAGATGACCAGGAAGAGATTTGGCATAAGGTACAAAGGAAGAAGAAGTGGAGGGAAGTTGCCTTCAATATGCATTTGCATTCCCATGGCAAAGGGAAAAAGAAGTAAAGCTTGGTTGTAGATTTTTGTAATGTTTGAAAATATCTAAATGTATTATGATAGATGAGGTGTGCAAGGGGTAGAAGTGGTTTAGGAGTGGGGTTATTTGGGCTTGATGCTTGTTAAGGATGTAAAGATAAATGTAATGCTTTTTTGAGATATAATAAAAATTTGCAGGTACTCCCTATCTTTACCTATAAAAAAAAGTGATAGCTATTTAAATAATTGTAGATTTTTAAAAAATATTAATAGTTGTGGATTTGACCAAGTAAAGAGTATTATCACAATTAAGAGCAAAACAAGGATGTTTTAAACGCAAGACACTTAATGATTATAATAGCACGTCATATATGTGTGGTGGAAATTATTCTTCTTTGGATACGAGATAAGTTTGGAATAGTTATTTCATACCAAGGCCAACTTATAATCGATATGTCTCTCTTGTTATATTTCCAAAAGTCAACTAAAAAATTATTGGAAGCATTTTTAAGTCTATATTATAAATAAAAATAATAATCTTAATCTTATCGACCAAAATAAAAAATATATCTTTGTATTATTTAGATCTTTGTATATCATATAGGCCTAATGAGGTACTAATGTACAAAATAAAACTTTCTAAACAAAGTGAAGGAGAAAACCTAGTGGGAAAAAATTTATCTCCAAAAAAGAGAACTATATACAAAGGAAGGAGGACTCTAGACCCTGCACGGATGTAATGTCCCTTAGACAACTCAATCTATAACGAAGGTTGGCCTACTATTTGGGTTCCCATAGCTCAGCAGCATGATTGGGGGACCCAACTGAGGGCTGTGGAGTTAACTGGGAGCCTTTCAAGCCTTTCAAATTGGATTTCAATTGATGAATCCATAAATAAAGTGAAAAGATTAAAGTTTCCTTATGGGAATAGTAAAAAGTGGATAGTAATTAAAAATCATAAGGTGAATAGTGAAAAGTGCCCCCATCCTAGCAACTCAAGTTTTTAAAAAGTGTCTTTTTTATTTGGATGAGGAAAGACCCTCAAGATATTATTTTATTGACTTCTATAAAAAAAGGCTCTTGGAGGTTATAAATCAAAGTTCAAGAATCTTTTGACATTTCAAGAATATAAAAACAAAGTGGTATAACAGATATCAAAAGAGGAAAAATATTTTGACATTTCAAGAATATCTAGTTCTAATAGGAAAAATTATACCTATGTATGAGGAGGTTATCAGAATCTTTGATGAATACTCAAGTGATGTTGAGGAGGTCAGGGCTACCAAATATTTTGATAGGTCTAACATAAGAAGAAAAGAAGGGCAAGTTCAAGAGGGATTCGACGCCAAGCATGATGAATTAGAGTATTGTCTTAAAAACAAGTCAGAAATTGAAATGAATGAGAAGAGTAAGGAGTTGCAGCCAGTACGAACATTCTTGAAAGAAGAAAACTCAAAATTTACCATTGAAGAAAGGATGGAGAAGAAAGAGGAAACATTTACCTGCAACTTGCAGAATACAAATGACCATGGAAAAGGTAAAATTCAGTCATCATGTCTAGAAGTTTGAACTTCTAGCCAAACATGTAGAAGCCCTAAGGAGGATAAAGCCATGTTCACATGTCCACTCCAGTTACAAGAGGATATGAACAAGCAAGAAGCAACAATTACAGCCTCAAGTGAGGAACTCATAAGTCTACATGCCAGCCGCAAGGTGGAGGAAGATGCGTCCACGAAGTTTGCAAACTCTACTTTGGTTGATCAACTACATGGGGATGTGGATTCCACCTATATTTCGTTGCATGAGACAACTCTAGAACTCATGGGTAAGAAATAATTTTGTAATAATGTGTGGTCATGTAGTGAGATCGATTTCAAATGTCCCATTCATATGCTAGCATTAGAGGATCGCCTGTTGAAGTCATATGAAGCATTTTGCGTTAGAGAGCTGATTGTAGGGACTAGAAAATTGTCTAACCATAAGGTTCTACAAAATGATAATGTTTTGTTTGTCATGATGGTGTCACAATGGTTGTGGTTGGAGGAAAAAAGCACATTGGAAATGTAGATTTGGAATGGTAACGCAGAATATGACTCTCAATGTCAGAGGTTAGAGCTTGTTGAAGATGACAAAGACACTTCAAGAGACCATAATTTTGATTTCTTGAATGCAATAAGTAGTCCACTATCAACACATGAGCAATGCATTATGGATAGCCAAATGGGTTGCGCTAGGAGGATACCAAAGTTACCTATTTCATTGGATAACTATCCATTCATAGATGATTATTATGTTGTTGGAGGAACAAAGGTGGTACTTGGTGTGCAATGTTTGATGTCTCTTGGGAGGTATGCCCAAGACTTTAATAAAATGGAATTGGAATTCATTCACTTGGGCAAAAAGATCAAGCTTAAATCATTAAGGAACGAAAAAAAGGATGGGGCAGCTCAGAGAATGTTTACTTGCTATGACTTTAAGGGTGTCAAAAGCATCGATGAAGATAAACAAATTAATCCCAATTTTCTGGGCATGAACAATAGTAATTCCCTTTCTCATTTTCATGAGGTTGTGGATTTGACACATGGATTAGTCAATATGGAGGATACCACAAGCATTGACAATCAAGGTACAAAGGTTGAGTATGAGGTTTACAAGGAAAAGAAGCTTGTAACAATTGAAGATTTGACACCAAGGTATGATAGTGATTTTGAATTCTATAACAACAATGACACAACTTCTCTTCCTCAAGATATGGCAGCTTTTGGTCAAGAAGAGAGCAATGATTTGCATTTCTACATTTGAGAGTACGAATGGTGCAAGCATGGGTCATGATGATGTGAATGATACAACCCATCATAAATACGATTTTGTGTACTTTGGGGCAACAAATATAAAGCATTGTCAAAAGTTGATTGACGATTGGTTACATAGAGCTACCCAAGCAAAGATGCTTGTTGCCCAAGCAAGACAACACCCCCAAAGAGTCAAAGAACATTGCAATCAACCAGATGATGCAAGGAGACAAAGAGAATCTTCCATTAGGTCTTTATTTCTTCCAAGGGAACAAGAGGACAACAAAGATATATTGAAGAGGTATAAGCATAAGTTTGATTTTTTGAGTTTGATCAGCAATTCTCTTTCATATCATGAGTCAAATTTGAAACCTCACATTGAGAACATTCAAGTAGGGATGGTTAGGTGTGAAGTTGATCCTTTCCTACCTAGAGTTGATGAGATATTGGGTGGCATTCATACTGGACTAGCCACTAAAGGTTTGTCTATGATGCAAAAGGAAAACATCTACTATTCATTTGTGGACTTGTCAACTCTTTCTTATGATATGGCAACGATATATTTGTTGGCAGGTGACTTCATTTTATTTGGTACTTCATGGATTAGTGGTTTTCCTACTTGGAATTCCATTGCACTTTTTAACTTTTCATGTTCTACACCAGCTATTCAGTTGCTTGGGAGTGCGTGAAGGCATGTTTATTTGATGGATTTCCTTAGTATATATGGGTATGTTGACACCTATGATTCCATTCTTGTTGTTGGTCTAAGTTACAACCATGGTATTTGGTGGCCTAGTGAGTTTATCTATGTACACATGGGAGATTTGACCACCAGACTCTACATTGGTACTTTTGAGACTAACATTGGATAGTCTTATTAGAAGAAGATGGTTTCTTCTAAGTTTTGCATGCTGGACCCTAGTGTTGTTCTAGCCTCTTTTTAGGAGATAGATGGAATCCATGATGGTACTCTTCTTACTCTTGGAAGTAAGTTAGGATACTCGTAGTTACTTTATGATAAAGGTTTTATTGACATAGCTGCAAGGGATAATGATGATGTTGCTACAAGACCAACTCATCCTATTGTGAGTTGTGAGTTTTCTTTTGATGATGGTAGTATAGGATGGAGTACCCATGACCACTCTAGTTTTCCATTGGTGCAGTCAGGGGAGTTTCACCTCGATTGCATTATGAGGTGTGCTCATTAGTTTCCTTTTAGTCCACATACACAAGATTTGACCATGTCTTTGCTGACACTGAGACGTGGGTTGAATAAGGGGTGTTTTGATTCACTCTAGTATGATATATTTTCGTCTACAGGTGATGAGTCAAAATTTGGCAAGTCTTCAATTTTGTTCCCTCTTGCTAATTGCCCTTTGTATTAGGACGTTGATATTTGCTACATTTGGGTTTTAGGGGTTATCAAAGTGGCACAACAAAAAGAGACAGGTGTTGGATTTCCAATTTATTCATGGGATTCAAATGGAGTTTGCTTATGGATAGTGTGGATGCATGTGGTTCATCTCAGGAGTTCTTGGATGTTAGAGCTCACTGATCAACGTATGGTAGAGATCCTTGTGCACAATTTATATAGAGATGATTTCCAGTACTGGGATCTAGGAGTTTATTTGTTGGACAATTGGCTTCACAGATTGACAGGGCTTGACAGTGACAGGAACTTTCGTTGTATACAGAGGATGTTGGTTGGAGTTCTTTCTAGGATCACTTGGGATCTGGGTGGTTAGCGGTCATGCACAAATGGTTTGCTATCCAGATATCAAATGTTGTGGTAGTTGAGAGATATTGCAATTGCAAACTGTTTGAGGGCAAGCAATCCTAGGAAGGGAGGACTATAATGTCCCTTATATAGCTTAGACTATAGCAGAGGTTGGCCTACTATTTGGGTTCCCGTAGGTCAGCAGCATGGTTGGGGGACCCAACCAAGGGCTATGGAGTTAATTGGGAGCCTTTTAGATTGGATTTCAATTGATGAATCTAGAAATAAAGTGAAAAGATTAAAGTTGCTTTATGGGAATAGTAAAAAGTGAATAGTAATTGAAAATCACAAGGTGAATAGTGAAAAGTGCCCCCATCCTAGCAATTCAAGTTGTTTTTAAAAAGTGCCCTTTTTTTTGGATGAGGAAAGACCCTCAAGATATTATTTTATTGACTTCTATAAAAAAAGGCTCTTGGAGGTTATAAAGCAAAGTGATGGGCTCTTTTTTGGGAATTCTACTCTCATTTTTTACAAAACACTTTGTAGGTTTGAGCTCTAGAGAAGGGTTTCAACAATGCTTCAACCTTTTGGGAACAAAAACTCTCAAAGACTATCGTGGAATGGATGAAAACCCAATTCACTATTGGGGAGGGCCTACCTTGGGTCTTCATTTGGACTTATTTGGATGAGTTTTAGGTATATATTTTTGCAGATATGAATTTATAGCAGTAATATATCAACATATTGCAACAGATCAGGGGCAAAGGATAATTTTTGGGCGTGAGTTTAACTTGGACGGTACCATAGTTGACTAGTACCATTCATTGTAGCATCCAAACACCCATATAATGAATCTGATCCGAAGAGTTGAGGTGCTGGTAATAGAGGTTGTTTGGAGCCTATACCAAGCTATCATGATTTATTATTGGAGTTGCATCTTCAAGAATAGGGGTGGCATTAGTGAAGGAACGGTTTGGAACTTTGAGAGCCTCACATCAGCTACCAAGTCCACATCATCATCATCGATTCCTATCAGCATAATCCAAGTTCCTTACTTGCATTATATGGGGTCATTCACATAGTTTAGTTGCTACCATATAGTGGATGTAGGTGCACAATTGTATTAGACATTGTAATGACATTTCGTTGTAAGCTAAAAAACTCTTGGCAAGGCATATTGATCAGTTGTAATCAACATATTAGGTTGTACTTCAGCATTGCACTTGATTTTGCATATAATAAAGGAGATATAAGGTTGCATGCCATATGTTTGATAAATTGTCTCTTGTTGTAGCTTCATTTCAATGATCTAGTTTGCATGCTAAGTGTTTGTATAAATGCCCATGGTGATGTAGATGCATATTCAACATCATTTCATTCATATCCTTGCATTGTCAGTTGTTGCATTATATTTCAGACTTTAGTTTACTACTTTCAAGTTTATACCAGCATTGCAAATATCATCCAAAAATTTAAAAACACAAAAAAAAGCAATCAACAACAAGTACAAAATTTGTTGGCCAAGTGTTTGTCAATATTCCTTGAACATCAAATCAACAAGTTGAGGTCAAATTTTTCAAGGGATATTTTAAAGGATAACCCCCTTCATCCTAAGCAACTAAAACAACAGAAGATAGCAAGGCAATGCTAAAGATTTAGTGAAGTTGTTTGCAACCTAATCCTCAATACACAAATACTCTAAGGATAGAACACCCTAGATAAGTTATTAAATGAAGTGCATGTGAATCTTGATGCGCTTTCTTTGTTAATGTTCAATTGAGTTACATAAAGTGTGAATGGCACGTTGAGTATCACACCAAAGTATAGTAGGATGATCAGATGGAAGACCAAACTCTATCATAAGTTGTCAAAGCCATCGTACCTCGTAACTAGCAAGGACAACTCTTTGATACTCAACCTTAGTGGATTATAGTGCAATAGCAATTTGCTTCCTACAAGACCATGCAACCATAGGGATTTTAATGATCTATTTGGTCAATTTGATTAATTTAATATACAAGGCCAATTAGGGCCAAAAATGGGATTTTTTAAAATTAAAAAACTTGTCAAACCCTTCAAATAGGCCAATAGGCCAAAAATCCTAGAAAAAAATCAACTAGAATGACATAATGGGCATAGGGAAATTTGACCCTCTACTACAAAAATCATTTTTTTATAATTTTTTCATATCGTACAAATTTGTATAGGACCATACCATACAATAGGGTCCCACAAAATGCAAAAAATGAAGATTACCAAATTTAAAGAAACGAAAGGTATTTCCTCATTTCTCAGGCCATTTGAAATCAATGACATTTTTTTTTGGACCTACGATGCTTTGATGATATCAATAATAGATTCAGATGTAGCATTAAGGGATGATGGTGGAGATGAGATCACAATGCAAGACATCTAACTAGATTCTTCATCCCCAAAACCTGGTGTCTCACAAGATATTTTAGTGAGAAATAAATGTTGTTTTTACAAGTGTTGGAACTAAATGATTAGGTAAGGCACTACCATGATTGAGAAGAAGGTATTTAATTTCCTCAATTTGATGACAAATATAATCTTTTGATGCATGCCTTTTCTTCCCACAAGATCCACATTTGATTTTCCATATATTATGAGGATTATGAAAAATACTCAAATGGAAGGGATTACGTGAGAGATACATGATCAAAATTTGTGGTAAAATCAAAAGAAAAAATATAATTTCGCCCCCAAGGTGATTAGTGTTGAAACACAGGCCCCCAAAAATATGTGCAAAAGAAATTACAACTTGTTTTAAGATTGGATACAAAATTGACCATTTATAAATTATGTGACTACAAAATTCACCATGCTCCCTTCGGGTTTTGTTTTTGCTAAGTACCAGCCCATCCCTTCAATGAATATTATCGGCCCATTTTGATAATCACCACGGCCTCTGCCACATGTCTGCTCAGCGCTCTGCAAGGGAATTCTCTCCTTTTCTCTTCTATTGGCCCCCGCTATGCTCCCACGTGTCTTCACGCAGGTTATTTTAATTGCTTCCCTTCACTTCCTCGTCAGTCCCCACCCGTGTGCCACATAGCTCCCATTCGAATAAAGATTTGGTGGACCCCACAAGTGGCATCTATAGTGAACATTGTTGCTATGTGTCACCCCAACGCAAGCTTTCAAGGAAGGGAGGATGGAGCGAACCATGACTTGCGAGATGTTGCCATGTGTTTTAACCGCTTATACTAGGTGGCGACACTTGTTTGCACGGGATCACTGCCATCATTCGTAGGGGGTGCACTTGGATGGGAGGCGACCAAATGCTATGGCCTGAACCTTTTTTCTGTTACAATGGCTGAGGGTAATCATCGTTGCAACATCATTGCTCAGGATTCTGAATCTTTTCAGTTGCTGCTCGCCAGGCAGTAGGAATGTTGACTATATATACTACTCATTATTTATGAAGAGGGATTCAAAGATTACATGTTATATGTTCTAAGTTCCATTAGTTTAAGAATTACAGGCTTTTGGAGATACACCAGGCCTTTTTATTGTTTAGATTATTGCAAGAACTCACAGACTATGCCACTGTTCGACCTCTTTGTTTTCTTATGTTATTGATAAACTTTATACTGTCATTATTGTTTGAATGGTTTATTCGTCGTACTTCTATAATTTGAATGCAAGTTTGTTGGTTTAGATCATGTCTTTTGACTCTTCTTTTCAGTAAATGGGTGTGAAAATTATTTTATGTCATTGAATGAGTTATTCATGCTACAATCTTTAATTTTTGTTATTCTAGGACATGGTAAATTGTTGAGCGGGCCCTTAGATCATATCCAAAAGATAGGTTTATGGTGCCTTTTATCTAAATTATGGCTCATTTCCTTAGTTAGATTCTTTATTTTTATATCTGCTTCCTTTTTCCATTCTAAAACTCCAATTACAGAAGAAGTCGACTTCTTTAAAAATATGAAGGTCACTCAGTTTAGCGCAATAAGTCCCCCCATAAACTGAATTTCCCACAAAGGGTTGTTACCTTGCCAATTTTTGGCATCAATAGTTTTTCTTTTTCTTGGCACGTCCGGTGGGACCGTGCTTAAATGAATCTAATTTTTAGAAGGGTGTATGAGTCATTAGTCTGTTACTAGGTCCCAAACAATAAATAATCTTGGTTTATTAGTACCACCATTAGGGACAGTACAACCTGCGACCCAATTAGTGAACGTTCCACTTCCTGCGCCCTTTTCGGTAGCCATGTTGCCTATCGTTAACAAAAATTATGTGGCATGGGATGCCAGAAGTCCTCTTGTTGCACCAGTACTGCCTGTCGTTTGGGCCGCTATCCTAGTTTTTGCCCTAAAAGCTATACCTAAATTCACCGAAGATGGTTCAAGGACACCATCCGAACATCTACAAGACATTGCAGACATATGTCTAGCACACAACGTTACAGACCAAAATTTAGCGCTAAGGTTGTTCATCGCCTCTTTTAGAGGCAAGGCACTAGATTGGTATCGGACGCTGCAAGCAAACACTATCAGTACTTGAGATGAGCTTGGAGATCCTTTTTACCAGAGATTCTCAAACGAAGAAGACCGATCCTCGCTATATTATCCGCTATATGTCATAAAGCACGCCCCGCATGAAGCCATGGCTGATTTCAATGCCCGGTTCCATACAAGCTGGCAGAGGATTCAAGTTGATATTCATTCGCTGCTCGATCTGGCATTTATGTTCTATTTGAAATCTATCAACCTCGACATTTCCATGATGATCCAGTCTCTTGGTAGAACTACACTACTAGACGCATATAGTGTCGTTGTCAAGGTGGAGAACAATTTGATAGGTGTCGGGAAATTTCCACCTCGACCCATCATTCCTATATTCCCAAAAATATCAGTTCATGCTTAGGAGATGCCTTCTACCAGTGCACCGGCTCCTCCTCAATCCATGTACACATATCTAAGCGCGCCGTAGAATGTTGCTTCTACATCTGGTTCTTCCAAGGAGGATATGAGTGATGTCAAGGAAATGTTGCGACATATGGCCAACGAGATAACTATTATCAAACACAACCAAGTCGTACCTATGAAGCTGACCTACCAGAATTATCAAGGTGGAAGGTCCTCTTACAAACAAAACCAGTTCCAAGGAGGCGCCTGCACAAATTCGCAGGCGCAAACAAAAATTAGATAGTGTCAGTACCCACTCCGCTGCAAAGTGCCAGCCTAAGCTCGAGTAGAGAGTTGACCATAGGGCAGAACAATTTAGTGGATGACACCAACCCCTGGTGCTTCCCTTGTGGCGATTCACACATACCCCGAAATTGTTCACGCAACAACCTACAACAAAAGGTGGTGAAGTAGCGCAGCTAGGGCACAATGTCAAATCCCGAAAGCTATGTGTATGCTTCTTTGCAAACGAACAATGCGATGCTCACTATACAAATGCAAGGGATGTCACTAGAGCAAGAAGCGGGCGTCGCTCTCGATCACACACTATTCTCATGGATGGAAGAAGAAGAAGCGGTGTTTTCCAATGATGCGTCCACATCTAAAATGTTGTAAGTACAGTCTGATTACAACACTCGCTCGAAGAGGAGATTTATAGGTGAACCAGTTGTCCCGCAACTAGTCAATCTGCAACCTCAAAGTGCTTCCGACCAAACACCTAGTGCCTTCACCGTGGTGCCACAATGTTTGCCGCAAAGGGAAGTTGTCATAACAAGAGCAAAGGAGTAGAAATCTCCAAATCTGCCACCCTTCAACGTGGTGGAGTAGTTAAAGAAATCATCTGCTAATGTGTCTCTTTGGGATATATTAGCTATCCCATAATAGAAGACATTACTACAGAAGGCACTCCGAGAGGATCCAATCATTGAACCAAAGGAGCAATTGCTCAAAGGAAAGGTTGTTGATCAATCACCCCCAGCCAAAGTTTTCACAAATAGCGTAGTGGAAGCTCCCGTTGAGGTAAGGGATAACCTAAAACCCAAACCCTTCTTCCTAACACTTATTGTGGGAGAGAAGTTATTACACAATGTCATGATTGACTCTGGTGCTAGCACCATAGTTATGCCGAAACAAATAGTTGAAGCTTTAGGGTTTAGTTATGAACCTTTAAAAAAGGGAGTGGTGTAGCTTGATGGAAACAGAGTTGAAACTCTCAATCTCATTAAGGATATTCCCTTGACTCTATTCACTTGCCTTAGCATCATGGTGTCGCAAGATACTGTCATCATAGATGTTCCCCCATGTTTGGCCTCTGTTTATCTTGAGAATTTACTTCAAAGGTGGGCAGATACCTGTCCCTGGATTGGTCGCACATGATCCTCAGGACCAAGTGTGGTGCAAAAATGAAGATAGAATTTGAAGCTTTACATTCAGAACATGTGGCCAATGAAGCCATGATCAACTTTGAGGCTGCACATACTTCTATCACCAAGCAAGAAATGTATTGCGTTGAACTACTGGAAGATGAAAAGGTGATCAGAGATCAAACTAATCAAGAAGATGTTCTATTGAGCGAACATATGGATACTGATCCTTTCAGCAATTACCATGCCACTAGGTTGGGCACCTATGTCATCTACGATGAAGATCTAGTACTCTCGAAGGTCATCAGAAAACCAGAGAACGGTCAAGCCTCAAAGTTATGAATGCTACATTTTGATGGAGCAAGATGCAAAAATGGCACAGGAGTCGAGGTATGTTTAATGTCCCCACAAAATGAAAAGACACTGAGGTCTTTCTACTTCCAGTTTGCTTGCTCGAATAATGAAGTTGAATACAAAGGACTAATGCAACATATCAGCCTTGTGGAATGGATGGTAATTAAGCAATTAATGGTGTTTGGAGATTCTGAACTAGTAGTCAATCAAGTCAGAGGAATTTATGTGGCCAAGAATGTCCGCATGCGATCCTATAAACACCGAGTTGGGACCTATTTGAGGGTTTTGAAGCCTTCAACATTCAAGAACAGAATACAGATGTAGACCACATGGCATCAATCAAATCCTAGTTTGATCCTACCTCTGACCTCATTCACAACACTCTGTACGATTGATAGTCTGACCAACCATTCCAAATAATGACCAAAGCTAGCAAGTGTTTGATAGTGATCAACACATTGCCTCGTTCATCCAGCAATCGGGATAATTTGTTGACCAACTCCAACCAAAGATTGTCAAAGCTTATGAAAGACAAATTATTCAGTTGAAATCCAACAAGCTTTTGAAGGGATTAGTCACTCTTGAGAATATTTTCGATTGTGACGATGCAAGAAATGACAAACAAAAGTTTGTAGCAAACAAAGGTGACTATGCAGACCTTTAGGTCGAAGATGGAAGAAAGCTTAAAGTCGCGAAAGATGTCTCACATCATGATAAAGAAAGACTCATTGACATTTGCAAAAAATATGGAGTGGTGGTCTGGTCATACGATGACCTTAGGGGATATGATCATGATATCATTCAACATACAATAGAGATGGCAGAAGGTGCAAAACCAGTCCGCCAAAAAAAAAGGCCAATGAATCCCAAGATTGAAGTGCTAATGGCGCAAGAATTAACAAAGCTAATCCAGTTGCAGATTGTCTTCTTAATCAAGCACAACACGTGGGTATCCAATCTAGTCCCGGTCCGAAAGAAGAATAGAGATATTTGTCTATGCATGGACTTTTGGGACCTGAACAGAGCATCCTCGAAGGATCATTACCCACTACCTTCAATGGAGTCAATCCTGCAAACGTTGGCAGGATCAAAGATGTTCTCCTTGTTAGATGGCTTCTTTGGTTACAATTAGATCCATGTCAAAGAAGAGGATCAACATAAGACAACGTTCACTACCAAATGGGGAATGTTCGCATACACTAAGATGCCATTTGGCCTCCCAAATGCAGGAGCCACTTTCCAGTGGGCAATGGATATTACTTTTAGCGAACTAATCAACAAGATTATCCTAATTTATTTGGATGATTTGACGGTATTCTCCAAGTCCAAAGATGATCATTTTGATCACCTTGAGATTGTGTTCAAGAAATGTCAGGAGTTCGGGATATCCCTAAACCCAAAAAAATGTGTCTTTGGAGTACCACAAGGCAAGTTATTGGGGCACGTGGTGTCCAAAGAAGGAATTTAAATTGATCCTGAATGAGTGAAAGCAATCAAAGAGCTTCCCCTTCTAGTCAACAAGAAAGGCGTCCAGTCCTTCTTAGGAAAGGTGAATTTTGTTAGAAAATTTATTTTTGATTTTGCAGGAATAATTAGGCCAATTACCCTGATGCTGAAAAAGGATCAAACATTTAAATGGACAAAGGAAGCCAAAGAATCCTTTGAGAGATTCAAGGATGTTGTTTACTCCGCTCTTGTTCTGGTCAATCCAGACTTATCAAAGGAATTCATAATCTATGTATTTAGTAGCAAGTCAAGCATTGCTACTGTCTTAACTCAAAAAGATGATGAGGGCAAGGGAGAACATCTAATAGCATTTCACTCCCGGACCCTAAAGGAATATGAGACAAATTACAAATTTGTAGAGAGGCAAGCATTTGCAATAGTTAAGGGGATCAAGAAGTTTCGACACTTAATATCTTGCAATAAGGTGATTTTCTATGTTGCACATTCTAGCGTGCGCGAATACATCATGGAAGGAGAAATCACCGAGAAAAGAGCCAATTGGATCACCAAGATCCTCGAATATGACATTGAGGTTAAGCCTACAAAGACCATTCAGGGAAGAGGGTTGTGCGAATACCTTGCGCACGATGAAGAAATGGCCACCGAAGAAGAGCAGTTAGAGCTAGTCCTAATGAACGAGTCAGAATCCAAAGGTTGTTGGCTGCCGGATAGAGTAAGATTTGTGCATACAGGAAAGTATCCGTTGGGCCTTCCTTCTCAAAAGAGAAGATTCTACTGACTGCAAAACAACAGATACACGCTTATTGAAGGGATCTTGTTCAAGGGAAATTTTAATGACCTTCTATTGCGGTGTGTTACCACAGAGCAAGCAAAAGGGATCCTTTACACTTACCACAAAAGTTCTGCAGGCAGACATTTCTCCCCAAAGAAAACCGCCATCAAAATCATGTGCACAGGATACTTTTGGCTGACACTTTTCAATGATTCCTACTCCTTAGTGAAAACCTGCAAGGAATGTTAGTTTTTCATAGGAAGAAGAAAGAATTCTACAATGCCTCTCAATCTAATAGTGGTTGATCAACCATTCGCACAATGGGGTTTGGATTTCATCGGAATGATCAACCTAGCCTCCAACACAGGACATAAATGGATCTTGACAACCACTGACTATTTTACTAGGTGGATCGAAGCCATGCCACTAAAGAATGCGACATAGGTAGAGATAGTGGATTTCCTAGAGGAACTGGTGACGATATTTGACCCACCCAAAACTATGATCTCAGATAATGCTAAAGATTTCCTAGGCTCTAAGGTAAGTCAATTCACACTTACACATGGCATATTCCTTAAGACATCATCAAACTACTACCCATAGGGGAATGACTTAGTCGAGTCTACAAATAAGAATCTGGTCCGACTCCTCAAAAGAATCAGGTTAGAATACCAAAGGGAATGGCATAAAAACCTCCGAACAATGCTTTGGGTGGACCGCATCACTCCTAAACAAGTCCTCAAGACTTCACCGTATGAGCTAGTATATGGAAAAGAGGCACTATTGCCTATCTCTATGGAGATTCTGGCACTACAATTGCTAAAATCTCTCGAGGTGGAACAAAACGACGCAATAGAGGTGCGGTTAGCTGAGTTGCTAGAAGTACAAGAAAAAAGGGAAAAGTACCTAACAACCATGACTAACCACCAACAAGTGGTTAAAAGGTGGTTTGACAAGAAAGTGTCCGACCAAGGTCTAAAGCGCAGAGATCTAGTGCTAAAATTTAATGAAAGGGTTGTGAAGCCGGGTCAGCATGGGAAGTTTCACGGCCTTTGGGAAGGCCTGTTTAGAATAATTCAATGCAAAGAACATAATGCATATGAGTTAGAAACAATGGAAAAAGAAGCGCTAGGAATTCCGGTCAACGAAATTCACCTGAAATTATTTAATTAAGCTTGCTACTCTACTGATATAAATATTTCTATAATGTTTTCCCCTTCTTTCCCTTTTCTTTTGTTGGCCGGTATTTTTATTTATTCTTTGGTTTGAGGCGAAAAAGAGCAAGTCAACCATTAATTGCAGAGAGTAAGGAAATAAACTCATAGCTGAAAAGAGCAAAAACTTAAACACCCACAAATTGAATTGACATATACATGCTAAAAAGGAAAAGATGACCCAGTTGTAGAAAAAAAAGCAGACAACAAGATGATTATATAAAGATAAATTTTCATTATATATGTGCTTTGATATTTACATTGTCAAGATGGCTCAAAGGCCACACTTCTAAAATCATATAGTTATATTTTGCTTCTTTCATATATTTTTTACAAAAAGCCTTTTTGAGGCATGTATACAAAAATAGACTAATTGCTATGAGTTTTTAAAAGGCAAAAAGAAAAACATGGAAGTCTTTAGTCCACAGCATGGGAAGCAATAATGGACGCAACAACAACAACATCCATAGGGGCATCATCATCAACAACAACATCATTAACAGGAGCAACGACCAGAGGCAGAGGGAACACAAGGTTCCTGAAGTCCATGTACCAATTGACGTCATAAAACGACACCACATTGTAGATGTGAAACAGGAAACGACAACCTCGAGTGACCCTTTGGCGGTGTTCATCTTGTGATTGGAGGTGAAAGCTACTCAGAAATGGCAGCCACGACACAACCACATTCTCTTCTATGAACCTCTAAAGGTCACTTGTGGTTGGTATGCCTCCACCAAATGCAACATTTGCCACTACCTCTCAGAGGCCATTCAGGTACTTCTTGGGAAATATTTCTTTGACAAGATGAAGAATCAAGGGCTTAGGAATTTGAATATCCAGCATGGAGGTGACAAAGTGCGAGCACACATCATTGTTAACTTGATACTTGTCCTCGTATTTGAGGCAATCCTATCCCATAACCCATTTCATGGCTATAATAGCCAGTGAGTGCTTATTCTTCGTCATCCTCTTCAAACGATTAGTAGAAATCTCACCTAGGAAGGAATTCTGAGACTTATGACACACTAGCCTAATTGGGGTATTCATGATGGAAATCACTCTGCAACTAGCCTGAAACTATCTCTACAAAGTGCCTAAGTCTAGCCTATGAAAACGCTACGCACTGCCAATGCTAAACTACTAAACTAATTACCTACTACCAAATTTGCTCTAATCACTAAATGTGATTTTGCTACTGCTTAGATGCCTATTTATAGAAAAACCAAGGGAATGCATGGTAATTTGCTTACCATAAATGTGATGCTAATCGAGTACCAACTTGAAAGTTGTGCTGAACTTGTTCAAATTTCCCACCCAGTTGTGTCTGCTGAGTACAGTTTGTTGCATATAAAATCAATAAGGGCTAATTAATTAGCCTAAGTTGGTGGCAACAATCGGTGGTGTTATGCATGGCCAAGGATTGAGGTGTCATTCTCCAAGTGTTTTGCTTATTCCAAGGCAAAGCTCATATATTTTCAAACGCTAATCGCATCTTTGGCTTAATCATTCCTTTTGGGATATTAATTGCCAACGCATACAAATGCTTAAGCTGTTAGCAAAGCGTTGGCTCAAGTTCCAAGAAAATTGTGTTGTACAATATGATTGCTAATTGCAATTATGAATTCTTGTCACATCAAAATGGCAAGTGATTCATCTCGCATAAGCCAAGGGTTGGCAGTACATGTCGAATTAAATGCAAAAAGGTAACTCCTGTCTACCACCTTGAGGAAAAATAGCTATGTATTGCATGCAAAATCTTTAAGCACTTAAAAGGTCTTTTCAAATACATTGCCCAGAGTAAAAGCCATTTCTAGTGCAGAGCCATGGCCAAGGTAAAATTGCAAAAAAATTCAAGCTAAGCAAAAGCTTCCCGCAAATAAAAAATGGCTGAAGGTTCAAGCCAAGAATTACAGGGAGGAGCAACAAAAAACTTATTTAAAGCTATGCGAGGGGCACCAGTCTTCAATATCTTTGAAAACATTTCCTATGCCACACCAGCTATTCCTGACAAGCCAAAGTGGGCAAACACAAAAGAGCTAGACAGACCCAAAAACTACAGAAACCAGAACTTAATTTAGGAGGATTGGGATAATATTCATGATCCCTTTCTTGCAAAGAACCCTAAAGGATTGAGGGAAGCAGTCTGCGAAAGAATGAAGGTGTCCAAAAAGACAATGTTGATGATATATAAAGTATGGTTCAATGGGATTCCTCAATATATGGTCCCATTTGTGCACTACTGCCCAGAATTGGTCGATGCGGCCATTAAACATTTCAACTCAAGCACCAATACTATCGAGGGCAGGACTTTGTTAGTTAATATCACTCCAGGAGCCATCCAGAATATGCTATGTATTCTTGATCATAAGCAAAGAGGGATGATAATGGATGCATTCAATCCTAAACAGGGGGATCATATATGGAACACCAAGAATAAGGCTTTGGAGTTTTATAACGAAGAAAAACCCAAAGGATTGAAGTAGAGCAGGGGAAGCCACCAAGAATTCTGGCACAGTACGACGCTTTCGAAGAAGACATGCAAGATGCCTTTTCAATGATGGCATTTGTTTTCGGTCTGGACACCGACAAGGAGGTGCTCGTGTTTTAGTCGGGCCCAGGTTTCCAGTTTTGTAGGAAACAATCTTATTTTTGGTATGATTTTGTAGAGACCTCGCAAATAAAATGATAGAGCAAATTAACAAATACCAAGTTGAACGAAAGTTCAAATTTCCTTTCTATCTCGCCCATATGTTTTTGCATCAGAACCCTGATTTATTTGATAAGTGGGTGAAGTTGTCTATTTTTTATGAAAGGAACATAAGAAAGTCAGTTTTTTTCTAGATTCCTCTCCTCTCTTCCACTTTTGATTATTATGCATTTTTCAGATTATTTCTTTACTCTGATTTTGCAAGATTTGCAAGGAGAATATAGTATTAATCAACCCACTTTGATGCAGACAAAGTATATGCAGAACTTCATTCCCATATGTGATTGGTTTTTTAGAGCAGATTTCACATTCATCCGGATGTGAGGCTTCACCAAGGAACCATTCTCCCTTTTGACATGTGTTACAAATCGAGTGCTAGCCCTTGATTTCTTCCGGCAGACATGCATTATTGATATTACTTTTTGCAATGGAAAACCCAAGAGGAAGGGATTCTTGACCTGCTGGCAAAGCTTCAAACCAATGGCCATGAAAAAAGAAGCAGACACACCTTTTGTTGCGGGATAAGTTGGCTCATCTAGGGTTGATAATGATCTATGACAAATGGAATTACAACCCTTTCAATGATCTACCATATGAGCATATCAAGGTAACTCACAGTCCTCAGCCTTACTAGGAGAAGAGGCGTAGCTCATTGGAGGATGAAGATGAATTATTGGTTGACCTATTTCATATTCCCATAGAGGATAGTAGGCCACCATGGCATAATTTCTATTTCTTTGAGGTGGATTATGATAAGAACTGCAAAATGGGAAAAAATTTGTTCAATAGGTTGAGAAAGGAACAAGAATGGACTATAGAAAGGATCAGAGCCTTCAGGATATATCGCCAAGAGACAAAAAAACTTGATGCACCTTATGAAAGCGTGTTGGATGATGAAGAATTTGACAGGCTGTGGGATGAGGAGCATCCTACTTCTGACTCAAGCATTAGCGAAGGAAATGATTCTGATAAAGAAGAAGAGCAGGTAGAGGAGGAAGTCGATACATTGATGTCCTCCGCTCAACAAAAGAAGAAGTCCACAAGGAAGCCTACCTATGTCACTTCAAATGTGCGACTAAATATATCAAGAGCCTCACAGATGCTCACTTGGGCCTCAAAAGCAACAAGAGGGTCCCAACAGCAACAACCGAAGACTATGGAGATCAGAGACTCCCCGTCCCCTAAACAACAACGCACAAAAGCTATACTAGGAGAAGGTTCACAAGAGCCTGTTTCAAGCCAAGTGCTCGTAGTGAACCAGGAGTCTGAAGTAAGTGAGGAGCCAGCAACAAGTGGAGCACCACCAACATCCAGTCAACATGTAATGTTCGCTCCTCCTTTTCTCACTTCTCAATCTTTAGTATCATTTGTTGTTCTCATGACACGTCTCACTACAAGTGTCAACCCTACCTTCTCTAGCCCTACCACAATGTTTGCGGGAGGTTTCTCTTAATTCACCTAGACAGGCCATCTATCTTAACACCTCTGTGAACCTTAACACCAGCCACCGCTGCTCAATCTCTCTTTGCCTCTCTTTCTGAAGGTTCTGGCACCATTGGTACCCCCATTGCTACGGCTACCTTGAGTTCGACCCAATTTTCCCAGCAAATGGATTCTATAATGACTACCCCACTATCGCGACAATCGATGAGCCCTTCTACCGATTCATAAACTGAACCTTGGCAAGTCTCTTATTTCTTCCCACAGACTGTTACTCTCTAGAAGAGCAAAATACGGGGGCTTGCCATGCTTACATTCCCTTTTGCCCTACCTCTCGGTGCACCCGTAGAAAAAGAGCTCCAAGAGACAAAGTCCTCTCTTGACACAGAATTGGCGAACCACACCCGAGCCAAGGAGAACTGGTATAAAGAGCTAAGTAGCCTCGGGGAGCAACTTGCATCCACAAAAAAGAGAACCGCATAATTAACAAAGGATGTCAATTTAAAGGATGTTGATATTTCCCTTCTAAAGAGCACTCTCTAGGCCTCCGCTGCATAGCTGGACCTTATCCCATTAGCTCGACAACTATATATTTCTTATTGGGAAAATGTTAAAGCTTTCTGCCTAACACTGTAGCTAATGCTCTGGTTCATCTCGAAGGCAACAAAATTGAGCTAGAAGGTTTACGAAACAATCAAGCAATTCCCACGGTTCATCACAGAGAAGGTTCCTAAAGCAAAGAGTTTTCTAAGCAAGCTATACATGGTCTTTGATGAAGACCTGACCAAGGCAGGAATCGAAGATTGGGATATTGCTACCTAGACAACAAACAAGTTCATCCATTGCCACTCAGCCTTCCTGCAAACTAAAGCCGCTACAACTACTTTGAACCAAACTATGGATGGCATGCAAGAAAATTTCTCCCGACTGAGCGAGATGGGTCTGTCGTTCCCGTTTCTTGAAGATGGGTCGATTGCCACAACCAAGCAAATTGCAGAAATTTTTTGAAGAAAAGGAACAAGACCCAACCGCTTTCTAGAGTTTCAACCAGCCTCCTACTGCAACAAACATTGAAGGTGTTATTCATCCTCTTGCGCAACTACTTTTCCATTGCAAGGTAGGGGCCGGTTTACCTGAGATGTTGCCTTATAAATAAACGCTCGACCTAGGTGGAGCACAGGAAAATTTGTGCAATATAATGAGACCATCCGAAGACAACTGGATGCCCTTGCAGGAAACCCTTTCCAAGCTCTAATTTTGTCACCAATGGATGACACTCTGGTCTACAAACCAAAGAATTTTTTGGGTTCCATGTTCCTTAAGCGAAATGCCCTTGATAGTTGCCAGAATTTGTGAATACAAAATTCACCATGCTCCCTTCAGGTTTTGTTTTTGCTAAGTACCAACCCATGCCTTCAATGAATATCATCGACCCATTTTGCTAATTAGTGCAGCCTCTACCACGTGTCTGCTTAGCGCTCTCTGAGGGAATTTTCTCCTTTGCTCTTTTATCAGCCTTCGCTATGCTCCCACGTGTCTTCACTGTGGGTTATTTTAATTGCTTCCCTTCACTTCCTCGTCGGTCCCCGCCCATGTGCCACGTAGCTCCCATTTGAATAAAGATTTGGCGGACCCCACAAGCGGCGTCTATAATGAACATTGTTGCTACGTGTCACCCCAATGCAAGATTTCAACGAAGGGAGGATGGAGCGAACCATGACACCGCAATCTGTGAAATGCTGCCACGTGTTCTAACTACTTATACTAGGTGGCGACACTTGTTTGTGTGGGACCACTACCATCATTCACAAGGGATGCACCTAGATGGGAGGTGACCAAATGCTATGGCCCAAACCTTTTCTATTACAACGGCTGAGGGTAATCATCACTGTGACATAATTGCTCAATATTCTAAATCTTTTCAGTTGCTGCTCGTCAGGCGGTAGGAATGCTAACTATATATACTACTCTTTATTTTTGAAGAGGGGTTCAAAGATTACATAATACATGTTTTAAGTTCCACTAGTTTAAGAATTACAAGATTTTGGAGAGACATCAAGCCTTTTTTATTGTTTAGATTATTGCAAAAAATCACAAACTGTGCCACTATTCGGCCTCTCTATTTTCTTATGTTATTGATAAACTTTATACTGTGTCATTATTGTTTGAATGGTTTATTTGTCGTACTTCTATAATTTGAATGCAAGTTTGTTGGTTTAGATCATGTCTTTTGACTCTCTCTTTTTTTTCTTTTTTTTTTTCAGTAAATGGGTGTGAAATTTATTTTATATCATTGAATGAGTTGTTCATGTTACAATCTTTAATTTCTATTATTCTAGGACATGGTAAATTGTTGAGCGGGCCCTTAGATCATATCCAAAAGATAGGTTAATCATGCCTTTTATCTAAATTCTGGCACATCGCCTTTGTTAGATTCTTTAGTTTTATATTTGTTTCCTTTTCCCATTCCAAAACCCCAATTACAGAAGAAACCGACTTCTTTAAAAATCTGGAGGTCACTCAGTTTAGTGCAATAAGTCCCCCCATAAACTGAGTTTCCCACAAAGCGCTGTTACCTTTCCAATTTTTGGCATCAACAAATTACAATGATTTTTACAATTTTTTGGAAAGATGGGCAATCCAAATTTTAAAACTACAAGAAAAAATGAATTCCCTATGAGTTTCATATATGTCAAAAAAAGTGAAATTTTGATAATTAGGGTGAAAGTTATGTCTTGTCGAAATTTGATTATAATAGTGACTTCAGAAGCCAAAAAATAAATCTAAATAACACAATTCTACAATTGTCTTGATGCCAAAGTGTAGATGATAAAACTAGCTTCTCGTCAACTATTTACACTTGAAAAGATGACTCCCTATTTGCAATTTATAGAAAAATGAAAATATCCCTCCTTGTAGGCACCTAATGGTTGCAATGGCAACTTTTCTAAAAGGCTAGTGGTTATCATTAATCTCTAGTGGTTATGGTTAAATTTTATGTATCATATGATGGTAAATTAACATTAAAATGTAATAAATGTTAATTGTTACAAAAAATCTCTAACTGTAACACAATGTTTCAAAGATTTTTTTGCCAAGAGGATGCTTGTTGTGAGTTGACCTAGTTATTGGTGTGGGTACACGTGGGAGCTTTTTATTGCTATAGTTCAAGTAAAAAAAATGTAGGAGAGGTTTCATGGGAAAAAATTGACCAGGTCTTTTATGTGGAGGGTTTAGAACCCTACAATGTCCACCCATTTGAGGGAAGCCATCGCAAAATGGATTTAAAGATCACTGCTATTGTGAAACCTCCCTAAAAATATGATAAAATTATAATGAGTGTAATCCTCAACCCGCTTGGTCTCTACCAAATTTGCTACATTTGCAAAATAATGAAGGGTAATTATATCATTTCAAGGAAGATAGCCTTGATGATGCAATTACCCTTTTGCTAAAAAATTGACCCAAAAATGTTGAATAAGACCCTTTGTGTGGTATTTATAAACCATGTAATTTTTGTATGTCGATGGAGAAGAAGTGAGGCCACATGTTGAAGGGGGTAAGTCATGACTAAGGGTTTCTATCCAAAATTCTCCATTAGACTTAAAAAGACATGTAAAAAACTAAGTTGAATGGGAGACTTAAGGAGTTGTTGAAGCGTGCAAATTTATAGCTTGGAAGGGTAGTGTGATGAAGAATGGAACAAGGGAATGCACTAGACTAAAACCAAGCATAGAAGAATTGTTTAAACCCTATAATTGACCAACAAAATCACTAAAATTTCATATAAAATAATGGTGAATTCTCCAAATAGGTCGATTAGGACCAAAACATCTACAAAACTTGTATTAGAAGGCTTGATAACACATAAAAACATGAACCATTGCTTAAAACCCATGAACCAACTTTAAAACTTGGAAATTCTTTACCAAAAATAGTGAAATGGGCAAGAGCCATTTGACCCTCCTCTAAAAAGATTTTTTTTTTACCAAAAATCTATATAGTATGGACATATATGGCTCCATACAAAATTATACAAATTTGTATTATACAATAGATTATAGAGCAATGTTTTTCTGTGAAATTTACAAGTTATCAATTTTCACCAAATGAAGGGTATTTCTTCATTTCTCAGGCCTTCTAGACTCAATGACAGTGTTTGTTTAGCTCCATAATTCTCTAATGGTAGAGTTAGGTGTTTGTGTCACTTGATCGCGACGAGATGTGCAACCATGGCTCTGATAGCATGTTGGAGCATTAAATAATGAATGCAAAATTTAAAATTTCCACAAAAGAATCAAGCATAATAGATTAACTAATAAACTATCATAAAACATGTAAATGTACAATGAACTCTCCTTGTATATATAGGACAAGGAGGAAGTAGAAAAGTAAAACATAAATACTAACTGACCCTCCAAGAGATGTGACACATGTAGAAAAATTAGGATAAGTGTGAGGGCATATGTCAAGTGTTTATGAGGTGAGACAATTAAACCACTAAGTGAACTAAAGCTAGTGTGAATAGGACTACTAGGTGCAGGTGTTGGTGTGAAAAGTGTCTTTATGCATCTAGTTATCTTTTATCTAGTTCTTGCACTAAGTAGTCATATTCACACTAGCTTAAGTTCACTTAGTGGTTTAGTTTTCTCACCTCATAAACACTTTACACATTCCTTCACACTTGTCCCGAGTGTTCTACATGTGTCACATCACTTAGAGGTTTAGTAAATATTTTTGTTTCACCTTCCTACCTCCTCGTCCTATATAAATAAAAAGTGAATATTGTATCTACATAAATTTTGTGATACTTATTTGGATTTTTCATTGTGCTTGTGAAATTTGAAAAAATTCAAAAGATGTATCCTTCTTCCTTCATATTCCTTTTAGGAATGGGAAGATATATTGCATACATCATTGGATTTATTTGTTCCTAAGGGAAGGAATGTTGTTTAGTGATTTTGGACCATCTTTAAAGTTTCACATCAAGTATCCACCATTACTGAAGGAGATTGTACATTCAATGGTGATCACTTGACCTTCTTCTTTATTCTCTCTTATGGGGGAGAATTTTTCTACAAATGAGGTTTTGTCCTTATTTTCTAGAGAGCATTTTTTCTTGTATTTTCTTTTTTGGGGGAATATTTTTTCCACACCATGTTTTCTCCTTTTCTTTGTTTGTGAGAGATTGCATCTATACATGGGTACCTCATTAGGCCTTGTAACTGAGACCCATATTTACATATCTTCCCCCTAATTTGCACTTAAGAGGGGGTATCAGTATGAATAGGGGTATTACCTAACTAGTTCCACTATTAGGTCATTTTCACATCTCATCACTTAACTTTACTTAGGTTACACATAGGATGCTTATAAATTTATGTTGCATGTCATAATATTAAGACACTTGTCATAATATTGTGTTGTCCTATGTCACACCTTGGCCTATATAACCAAAGGGTTCTCTTTGTAATCTTGTATTCATATTCATTCTATTTGCATTTATTGATAGGGATATAATTTATTCCTATCATATTGATCTTCTGAGTATATTGTGCTTTCCATTAGGCCTCTAGATCTTAGGTGGCTATCTCCATATCCAAATCTTACACACATGAATAGACATTGGGACTCATATTTTAGTGACTTAATCCCTAAGAATCACTTAAGGGGGGGTGTTATTGTGAAAAGTGTCTTCATGCATTTAGTTATCTTTTATGTAGTTCCTACACATAGCAGGCATAATAGCTTAAGTTCACTTAGTGGTTTAGTTGTATCATCTCAAAAACACTTGACACATGCCCTCACACTAATCCCAAGTGTTCTACATGTGTCACATCTTGGAGGGTTATTCAATCCTTCTATTTCACCTTCCTACTTCCTACTTGTCCTATATATACAAGGAGAGTTCATTGTACATTTACATGTTTTATGATAGTTTGTTGGCTAATATGTTTTGCTTGAATATTTTGTGGAATTTTTGAATTTTGCGTTCATTATTTTTTTCTCCACACTTTTATGATTTTTCTCTTCCATAAATAGAAATAAATTATTCTCTTTTTTATATATCAAATAGGCACTAAGGGGCCATACCCAAATACATTGTAATTAACTAGAATTTAACATTATAGTACATTGCAAAAATAACTAATTGATGTTGCTTCCTATTTGACCACCTTCTAGTTAGTCCCCCTCTGTGTCCTCACCCTTCTTTACACTCTCATCCCATAGTGCATCCATTTTCGGTGTGACCAAGAGTGCAAGTAAACCTATCCTTGCTTGCATTTGGTAAGCACTTGTGAGCTCCTTTAGCATTTCCACATGTCCAAGCACAAGTTGCATGTTGGCATCCACATCCTCACCCACACTCCACACAATAAAAGAGATCCACAAGTTGTTGTAACTCATCATAAGCTCAAGACAAACCCCTATTGTTGGTCGCATACCCCATCCAATTACAACCCATTCAAGGTATTTCTCCATCCCTTTCCTCCATTAGGACTTCACCATGTGACGTGCATTAGATACCTTACCATCTCCATGCCTTTCATTGCATGTAATAGCCATGCTACAAACATAGATGCAATGCCATTGTTTACCCTATAAGGATAGTTGGAGGCTAAACAATGCACCCCAAGAATTCCTTTAAGAACTTCTAGCATCTCCAAGTCATCGACATTAAAATATTTACATAGTCTCTGATCAAAGAACCTCCCATGAAAGGCCATTTTCTTATCCTTCACACCAAGGCTAATAGTAGTCTCTATTATGCAATATGTGTGGAGAGGATGGACATGCCCTACATGCTCTTTAAGCTATCTTGTCACCTTCCATTCAAACCATTAATCTGTCATGTCAATAATTTATTTCACACTCTTTCTGAGTACTCCTAGCAATGTTCTTCGCTCATGTGGGAGCTCTATTAGATCTCCTTAGCTTGATTCTTCATGGAGTGTGTTCATATTGATAGCCCCCTTGGATAAACCATTAGCCTCCACGTTCCCTTTATGATAAATATGGGAAAGTTTGAAATCAAGTCCAAAAAATTCTTACCTTCCCAAATCCTCCGAACGTAACTTCTAATTTTCCAATTGGGAGTCTCCTTTTTACAAATAACATTGATTATGATCAATGAATCTCCCTCTAAATGCAACCTTTAAAAACCCATTCTATGACATCGATTTATCCCCATCCATGTCGTTTGTATTTTGCCCTTATTATTCGTTCCTTCTGGTAGCTTCTTTTCTTCTTCCACTAGTATCCTTCTTGAATGGTCGCATAGAATGCAACCAACTCCTAATGGCCCTGGGTTGCCCTTGGAAGCACCGTCAAAGTTTAATTTCACCCATCCCTCATCTGACGGTTGTCACTTCACATATTTCTTAGGGTTGATAAGGGGATCAACCCATGAATTCCCATAAATAGGGGTTAAAATAAAGTATTCTAGCATTAAGACAAGAAATAATTTTCTTTGGTTAAAGTTTCTAAATTTAGACATTATATTTTATGAAGTAAAGTGTTTGCTATTGTTCATGATCCTTTGATTAAGGTATGTTTATGCAAGATAAGTTGGGTGATTTAAGGGGTAAATGGTGATAATAGTACAAGAGTTTAACATGAATATTCAACCCATGAAAATTGTGAGAGGTCAAGGTTTGAGTGAAGCCATAGTTGAAATTGATTTTTAGATTTTTACTGATGATGAATGGCATGTCAATTTCGTTTATCAATTACTAAATAACAAGTGTTTGGATCATTTAAGTTTACCACAAAAAAAGGTTTTATGCCTCGAGATAACTTCATGATAGAATCAATAATTTTATATAGAAGGAATTATGAAGGTATATACTTGAGATGTTTGAATAAAGTAGAGACAACACAAGTGTTGAAGAATTTTCATGAGAGATTTGGTATAAGACATGGTTCAAGTGTTTCTATGCCTTAAGAGCGATAACTTCATGCACATGTTTATAATTACCATACATGCTAGGTCACAATTAAAATGAAGAGGAATCCAACCATGAGTTTTTATCCTATCATTGAGGTTCGACCCATTTCCCAATGGGATCTCAATTATTGGTGTTATTAATTCTCATTATTATTTAGGATACAAGTTTATACTAGCATATATAAAATATTTCACTTGGTAGACTTGATCTCAACTGTAGAAGAATTGCACTACCAACATTGTTCTTAGGTTTCTTGAGGAGTATATTGTTACCTAGCTTGGGATGCTGCTTACTTTGGCATGTGATAATGGTATAAATTATTTTTCTATTCAATTTTCTAAATTTATGTATAACAACAAGGTAATTCTCACATTTTCTTCTAATTATTATCCACAAAGTAATGGTATTATCAAGTCTACAAATAATAATCTATTGGATGTGGTAAATAAAATATTAAACAAGATTTTATGGAATGACATACTATGCTTAAATTTTCTTTATGGTTTGATAGGACAAGGACCTTAGGCACATCACCATATCATATAATATATGTGTAATATCATAAAATTGCACCCCATGTGCAATTTCACATTTCATACGCCTTCCTCTTTGGACAAACTAAGATAATTATGCTCTCCCGACTCAAAACAATTTTCTCACCACCTAGCATGCCCCATTCATCAACCGTTAAGTTCATTTTTTCTACAAACCAATGCATGTCATTAAGATATTCATGAGTTGTGCTAGTGTCCCACAAAAAATTGTGACTAAGGTGGTCATTGAGATATTACACTTGCCACATTTTGGTAGTGTAATGCCTTTGCTAGCCCTTAGTTGCATTGAGAATTGTTCGGGCTGGTTGTTTGAACCAAAAAGTCCCTCTCTTTTTCAAAGGGAGGAATTCAATCTTCATTCTTGATGCTTTTATTCTTCATCCTAGCTCTATTTCTCTCTTGAAAGCACACATACAACTCTTTCTTCACCATTTATACAACACCTCTCACCTTCACAACATTTTCTACAACTTTCCATATGCAAATATTTCAAAAAAAATGTCTACAACTTTGAAAGTACACTCCATCATTTCAACACGATTTCTTCATGCAAGGAAGCTATTGTCATCTCAAAGGTTCTTGTTTCTCCCTCACTGCACCAACAAGCTTCACTTTGGGAACTTGTAAAGGGTGACTCTTCAAGAATCTCTCTTGAGAATTTCTTATCTTTCTCTTTGATTAGCATATGGTTTTCATATTTTCATATCTAATTTTGTTATTATCATCTTGTCTAAGGTTGTTTTTTGAGGTGGAAACACCAATACGAGGGTTTGATTGAGGCAAAGTCTTAAACAACCACCCCAAACATCTCTTTTTGATCTTGTGTGTGTAGGTACATGTGGAAGGATCTCTTAAAGCAAGATTGAACACCCTTAGACACTCCCGATGCAATATTAAACCTTTCCATGTTGCTTTCATTTCATTCTCATTCTATTTATTTATTTTAGTATCTTTAAATTATGCACATTCATATTTCACACCTTTTTATATCTAAAAACTTGCACGTAGTATTTTTGTGTCTTTTTGTGACGTCTCCAGTTTTCTCTTCGTAGAAGACTCCAATGTGGACGTACTTTCATCCAATAGCCACGTTGTTGTCTGACAATCACACTATCGTCCTAGACAGAGAGCTCATCGAGTTGTCTAGAAGACCTTTATACCTTGCTCTTTCCATTTCTGATGTCCAAAAGTTTTGAATAATTTTTTTATTTTGTTAAAACTCACCTTTCTCTAATCTTAGTTCACTTGATCTATGTCAAATGAGATAATGGAAATAAGGTTTACTCGTTGAGATCTCATCATCTTGAGGATAGAAAATTTACTCCTCTACATTTTGGTGAACTCGACATGAACTCAACTTCTTGCAAAATCTTGATCTTCTTAATAAATCCTAAAATTCTTCATCTTCTCACAAGTCCTCTTGTTTCTTGGAGTTGGAAAGGTTGTGCATTGTAATCACTCTTCTATGAGATTCACAACCTAGTCTACTACCTCCAGACACGTAGTAAGAAGAAGCTTGGGACCTACCATACCCCTAGTTAGGTATAGTCCTACTAGACCTAGTCCAATGTTCTTTGGAAATCCCAATCTTTTTGGCCCTTAATCGACATTTAGATGATCTTCTTCTTTGAATTCCCCTCTAAGGTCTCCATCCTCTATAGATTATGAAACTTCTCTTAGGGTCCCCTTCAAGAAAGTTCAATATTTGGAGGAAAGCCTTAAGAATTTTGAAGATTTATTAAACCATGATAACCTGTATGGTCAAGTTGCTCTTTTTGTTAGTAATCTAAGAAATCTACTCATCTTAGATCACAAGTTCTTTGAGTTGCTTCGTGCACTTACCAACCTAGTTGAGACTCATGTAACTTTGTACAAGTTCGTCTTGAGTTGACCTCAAGATGCCCAATTAGATGTCACTGGTACTCAATCAAACCTTCTAATGTCTAAGGTGTCCGTGCATATGGTGGATACTAATCCCTCTATACCTCCCATGACTTCCACTAATAGTACCAACGTCGTGTCTATGCCCCCTGCTAATCCCAGAGTGAATGTGTCTTATAATCCTTTGAGGTATAACATACCTCCTCTACCTAGATCCACACCTCAAGTCTCTACCACAATGGCTAATCCACCTCCCCCACCATTTAATCCCATGTTGAACACCCTATTGCAAAGCATGGGTTAGATGCAATCTCAACTCGCCAACCTAACTAACATTGCCACACAATCCACTCTTACACCATACTATCGTAGTAGTCCCATCACATTAAACATCTTGAATGCTCCCATGCCCCAAGGGCTCAAGGTATCAAAATTCAAAAAGTACAATAGTAAGGGAGACCCATAGACACATGCCAATTCCTTTACTGCTCTATGTAGTGACTTCCTACATTAGGATCATTTGCTAGAAAAATTATTCCCGCGATCCCTTAAGGAGACTATGTTGGGGTGGTTTTTCTCATTACGCGATAACTCTATCTTCTCCTTTGACCAACTTATAAATTAATTCTTACAATAGTTTCGAGCGAACATTGGCTTTAATGTCACTATCATTGACCTTGTACGTTGGAAGCAACAACCAAATGAGAAGCTAATTGATTTCATTTCTTGTTATCAATCTATCTCTTCCCAAATCCCCTATTCCCTACTTGAACATAACATACATAGGATGTTCATGGGTGGTCTTCAACCATCATTGAGGGAGTGAGTCTCCTTGGTGAAGTATCCTTCCTTTGCTCATCTGTGTATTGCATTGAGAGACTATCGATAGACGTTAGCTCAGTATGGGGCTCCGGCCTCATCCTCATGTCCTGATGGTTTTGGGGTGACATCTTCTTATGGAGGGTCAAAAAGAAGTAAGGCAATAGATAATGTAGTAGTTGTTCTTCAAACAAATAAAAACAACACGCTTGGGTCACAACGTAATCAAATCTTGAGAAAGCTATCCAATTCTTACTCAAGTGTGATTCAAAAATTATTGAAAGATAACTTAGTCATCCTTCCAAAAATTAGTTCACTTCCTAATAACAATCCATGCCCTAATTGGTATGATGCATCTAAATTCTACCAATACCATTAGGTGCTTGAACATGACACCGAGCACTATGTACATTTGAGACATATAATTCGAGACCACATAGATAATGGTAACATCTGCCTCAATAGTAAAAAGCATAACTCTAACAATTCTGTTGCCAAAGCCAACAACCAACTATAAATCTACATAGATCCTTTCCCACCTCACTCTTCCAACTTTATTACTTCTTCTACGTCATCTAATGATGTTGCATATGTAAATTTGGTGTCTATCACCCCAATATCCCCTTTGAGTCATAAGGCTAAGATACTTGACATATATTTTATTCTAATCACTTGCCCACCATGGAGAGTACTCTCCCCTCTATATTCATGCTTAGGTCAACAATGACATTGTCACTGGCATTATGGTTGACCCTACAAGCAAGGTCAATGTTAACATCAAGGAGACACTCTTTTTCAATGATTTGCATAGGATGAGATATGATGAGTGTAATACCACCATTTGCATGCATGATGGTTTTTCTCTCTTCCCATTGGGATCCATTTCTTTGTTGGTCCTTGTCAGACCTAGTTCTGTCTCTACAACATTTCTCATCATACCATAGTCTGACTTGTTCATGGTGAAGCTAGGCATTCTGTGGCTATTTTCCATGAATACAGTTGCTTTAGTTGTATATAAGTGTCTAAAATTTCCTCACAAGAGAACAATACAAACTATCCAGGATAATGGGTACAAATCACCAGTGTCACGTGAGGGTTTCTCTCTCACCCACTTTTTACTTGCTCTAGTGGGACCCATGCTACCTCATGGTGACTTGTTATATAAAGCATATTATAGATACAATATTGGGAGCTCAACACCTAATTCAATCCCACCTCCTCCTTTTCTTTTCTAATCCCCTCTTAGCCTGCTCTTGTGTAGTAGTTTGCTTTGTCTTCTAAGCCTTCTTCATTAGGGGCTAAAGACAAGTATGCTCCCTTGAGTAGACCTTCCCATTCTTCCAAGACTTCACAATCTCCAATGGTGCCTTTCGTTCCTTCGATTGTACCTAGCACAGGAAAAGTAAAGGCACCTACGTTAACGAAATCTAAACTCTGTATCTTCAAACTTCCAATTCTTCTTGACATCCCTCGCCCTACTATATATAGTAAGGGTGAGTAGTTGTATTTTTTTGGTCCTTAACATGTGGTTCTAATGTCTTGACCTCTGAGGGTCCCTCCTATTCCTCCCCTTGCCCAAAAATCATGAGAAGGAAAGGTGCCTGCAGTCGAGGTTAAAGATCTTACACCCCTGACATGTCATGTCCCTCCTTTGGAACCTATCCTTCTGACATTAATGGCCATGAAGACAACTTCACCCGTCATCTCAACATCTTCTTAGGCTCCTTTCCCTGGTCTTTGTCTCCATCAAAACCAAATTGCGTGTGAGCGTAAGTGCCACCGATGTGCGATGGTAAAGGAATGTGATGTTGTACAGAAAGTTGCAGATAAGTCTTCTATCTCAATCCCTCCATATTCTTCCCTTTCTACTCCTACTTATGTCTTACTTTTGGTTCCTTCAAAAGATGTGGATGAACCTCACCCCCAGAGGGTCCAGGTGTTCATTGCACCTTCTCTAGAACTACCTCTCCTTATGTCTCTACCTTATGTTTCTCGACTTGTGTAGCCCATAGATATGCCTCACACAAAGGTCATGTTTAGTGTGGCCTTGTTTGCTCCTCCCACATCTCAACACCCTAGCCTATTGTCCAAGCATAAGCTTGAGCATGACTTTATCCCTAGATCCCGCCATAAGAAGTCTGCTCCTACTTCCCTTTTGTATTTTGTCTTTATCATTGAGGATATCACTTCTTCGTCAAAGTTTTTCACTACTCCTCACTTAGAGGTTTGCACCAAGGCTCCCACTCTTTCATAGCCTATAGTCAAGTTGCCACACTCCTCTCCAAAGAAGTGTATGTTTGACTCTCTAGAGGATATTCTAGCCTTGACAACTACTTTCATAAATTTGTTGGCACTTGACTCATAGGAACTAGTAGATGGTGACATTGAAGCAACCACATCTCTAGCCCTTGCTATAGGCGAAATGTCTAGGACTGCCCTAGCCATTGTTCCATTGTGAGTTCACCCTCCTTCCCCCTATGATCTAGACTGGGAGGAGGATGACTTGCTGGACATAATTGATTAGGGAAATACCTTTCATGTCTTTAGATCAGAGTTTATTTTTTTTCCCCCATGCTTGTTTGTACATATT
>VDFB02018197.1:0-21505 GCA_007258455.2 Sequoia sempervirens
TTAACATCAATCCCATATTCACACAACCCATGGCACAATATCAATATTCAAACATGCTTAATCAAAACAACATACCTATCTATCAAACACCAAATTATCAAAACACAAAGCCAACCATGGTTCCCATGCTAAATTTAAACTATAATTCTCAAGCACATACCATTCCATAGCAATCATTGACAAGACAAGAAATGCTATTACAACAAGTGCAAACATTGACACAAAAAGTGGCTAATCTAGAAGCCTCTAGATTTAAAAATAAATACACAATGGAGGACATATTCCCTTATCCCATTTTTTATAATTGCACACATACCAACTAACCCTCCTTTCCAATCACCCATAATCCCTAGTCATCCATCTGTCAACCCTTCATACCAACAGTCGCCAACAACTCAAACCAAGCACAAACCAGCATATACCTTACCCCCTAACAATGGTGAGTACTATATTGAATATCAAAGTTATCAATAAGATCTTAAAGAAGCATTAGAGGATCTTAACTTGTTTCTAAATCTAATGTTGGCAGTCATGGTTGAATATCCCAACAAATACCTTTTAAAACTTGTACGAAAAGGAGCTAGGCTTCTTGTAGGTTTTCATACCTCTACCGTAATGAAACAACCTATGAGCCCTAGTAACCCATCCATCTACCATCAATATCAACAACCAATCACTAATACATTTTGGTATTTTTTTCGACGACAGATGCCAGGTCAGAATTTTGACGTTTCAAATGCTGTCGAAAGTCTGACGCAATAACAACAACGAACAGCCGTCGAAATTTCAATGACCTGTCGTCGAAAAAAATACCAAAATGTATTAGTGAATTAACACAATCCATACCATTAATCCCCAACCAACATCTATTAGTAACCCTTACCTAACCTTAACAAGGGAAACCAATCTTCCATCCAAAGCCTTCCCCAACAGTGAACCATATCATAGAGCCCTATTATTATAACCTCCACCTCATCTTTGAATCCCTCATCCACTAAGACATTGCAATCCACAAATCCATTCTATAAAAAAACATCTAGTAATGATCTTCAAGGACTACTAGCAAAGGATTTACCTCAAAACAAAGTTGAACAATCTCATCACGTTGCTAATCCTACACCCTCCAACCCTCTTCCACCATCATGCCCTTCATCACCTATCAAGATAACTCGATAGTTTCCTATCCAAAATATTGAGTCCATTCAAGGAGATCCTATCATTGTCCAATATCACATTTTGTTTCCTAAACCAATGGATATATATCAAGAGAAAAGTCCAAAACATGATGAAATAAACTCCAAGACAAGCCAAGATCAACTTTTACCCAAAAGGTCCCTATAGATCATTATGATATGCAAGTTAAATCAATCCTTGATCAATATCCAATTCATAACATCCACAATAATCCAATCCTTAATCATGAACCTATCCTTGAGTCTATCCAAGAATCCCATCTAGATGATCATGATATCCAAGTTAAACCAATCCCTCATCAAGGTCCCATCTCTACTCATGTCATCCAAGATAAGCCTATTATTAATCAAGAACCTACCATTGAGCAAGGAATCCAGGATGATCCCCCCATTGAATTTTACATCATCCATGATCCCAAAATTAAATCTGACCCTATCCATACTCCAACTACCTCCACTTCTATCAATGAGACACTTGCCTCCATTGGAAACATAGATGATATTTCTCTAGAACAAGATTCTCCTACTCTAAAAATATTTGCAAATGATCAAGCTATAACTGCATTAATAGGACTTTATGGTGATGACCATGAAGAAGGTTTCTACATTTACTTTGAAGCACCAATATCTTTTGAAGAACCATCAGAATCCAATATTTCACAAAATCAAGCCAAAAATATTGACCATGAAGCTATCCCACGTATTGATGAAGCCAAAATATTTTATCAATTAGGATCATCCACTTTTATCAAAGCGAGCTTTCTTACAGATGAGAAAATATCAAATATCAATGGTTTCTAGCAAACAATGATGTGTTAGCATTTGTTTCCTGAAAAACAAATACTGCATTGCAAACAAAATCTATCAGAGCATGTAATATCAAGGAAGAGGATTAGGTCTACATGAGCAAGGAATTCTATAACCAATTTAGTTTCACACAAATATTTGACATCAAGGTCTTGGTTATTCTCCAATAGGTAATCAAATGATGTTAGTGGCACCTCCACAATATTGGGGGGAACTTTATCTACTACAAACATCAAAATGGGGGACATGTGTAGTCCTTACTATAAAGTTGTTGCTAACACTCCTTCCATCCACACCATAAACCATCATTCCCAATTCATTAAACCTATTGATTGGGAATAACAAAAACAAAATTATTACAAAGATAAAGTTAAAAATCAAATGTCAAAGGCCATTGAATCGAACAAAAAACAAAGTGGACAAATGAAATTCAAATGGATCCCAAATAAAAGTGGATCAAGTAAAGAAAATAGTTCAAATCCAAAGGTCAATCAAAATATGGAGCTACAAGAAAAGAGGTCTCCCACATATAACTATCCACCTCCTTCAAAATGGTAATCACACAAGGCATATAAATTGTTGGTTCCAACACAATCCCAATCAAAAATCTAAACTCCATCATCCATCATCCCAAGTTTGGTGAATGAAAATTCCTACATCTAAATTTCCAAATACATCTACCATCACTGATTATAATCCTACATCTCGCTTGAAGTCTAAAAATCCCACTTCACAAATCCATCACATCCTAGTGACAAATCTTTATTGTAAGGACTCTCATGGAACTCTATCATGATGTATGTATTTTGATAAGGCCAACTCTAGTATCAGAAAGGACCATGATGACATCCATTAGTTGTATGTGATCGCTATGATCCTGACAAGGAAACTCCTACACAATGGTCACTATTGGCATATCATGGCACCAAAATCTACATCAACACCATCAAAGGATTTAGAAAATCAGTGATCATCTAAAACATCAAGACCATCCAAAAAAATACAAAAATATTAAAAAAATGAAAAATACAAAAAAGCAAAAAATTGACACCTTGATGAAAACATGGCAAATAGGCGTCTTGTGTGATGTCAAAAAACAAAAAATTCAAAAAAAATCAAAAAAAATAGTAAAGAGAAATAATTTGTCCAATAGTGAAAACCACTTTAGTGGCACTTTGAATAAGTATCATGATGAAAACTTGGCATACAGGTGTCATGTGTAAGAGAAATTATCTATGTGGACCATTAAACTTGGGGGAAAGTTGTCTCATCTTTCATATCCTTTTCCCTATAATTTCCACCTATCTATCCAATTCATCTTCCTCATTTCCATCTATATTCCCTACCTACCTTGTTCTTGATAAGGATTGAGACATAAACATAAATCATGCTTTGGAAAATTCTTGACATGCCAATCCTTTGGTCATACACTATCCATCAAATCTCATTTCATTTCCTACATAACACTATCCAAACCCATATCTTGGAGAAAACAATGTATTCCTATGTGACATAGTCCTTGTTGATCATATGCTAATTCCTCCATCCAATAATCCTCATGTCTCCTATCATTTACCAAAGCAATGCATTATCCTTTTACCCTTATCACAAGACTTGGTTTTCCCTTGTCATTGGTTTTGAGCTTCCAATCCATTTATCCAGCATCCCTCCATAATCCCACCTTGTCCTAACATTATTCATTATAAGTGCAACGATCCTAATCCAAACAGTCTTGCTATGCAATCGACACATTATCCAAAGCATTCTTTTTTTTGTTTCTAGCCTTACTGGAAACCTTGATCCTTTAGTCTATGTCTTTTTCCTATCCTCGTGGTTTTTTTGGGATGTTTCCTTCCCATACTTATCTATTAGTCTATCAATCAACCTATAATCAATCAATTGGTTTTCAGCTTGACTAGGGCCAAGATCATGTTTCTTCTAGTATCCTTGTGCAAAATTGTTTGCTTGCTTGTGTGTATCTTTCATATGCATTTGTCATGATCTTTATAATATATCTTCCATAATAAATAATCTTCATCCCATAATAAAAAAAATCACACTCATATCACTCATTATTCACCTTTCACTATCCAAAATCCATAATAAATACTATCTTATCCACCACTATCTAATTTTTATGATAAATTATGACTTTGCTACAACTAACCCTTGGCTAGACACAAACAGAACATCTCTTAGACACTAAGCTTAAAAAATCATGCAATAACAAAAAAACTATCAAGCTAGTCTTTATCTCTACTTGATCAATTTCCTATCTTCATCATTTGTCTTTTTCTATGGTCTTTTGTCTCTTTTCTATCATTCTTTTTTTTTGGTAAGAAGATCTAAATGGTTGTTTACTTGTTTGGTCTAGTTTGTCTAATGTTTTACCTGATTTATTTGTTGTCACGCTCCTATGCTACTCAATGGTATCCACAAGTGATTAGAGTGGCAAGGATGGATCATGACCTTTTTTCTGTTTATTTCTATTTATGTTTTGTCTTGATAATATGGTCGGGGCAACTAAATTCCTTGTCTAAGTCATGACACTCCTTGTTTGCAATGTGTTTGTCTACACAAAGGGATAACATTTCGCACCATGGTTTTTCCATACCTCGGTGTACATCATCCCCTTGCAAAATAAAAACACTCAATGATGATAAATGTGTACTTATCAAGGCTTATGACGATATATTCGCCACTTCCCTTTCTACATCCATTCATCTTACTAACTATTCTTCCCTTCCCTTCTAACTATTCTTCCTTTCATACTAACCTTTTCTTCTAGCTAATATTTCTTCAATCCATTCTATCCTGATCAATTAATCTTTTCCACATTTGATATCAATCAAACTAACTATTCTTCCCTTCTTACTAACCTTTTCTTCTAATATTTCTTCTATCCAAATGCATTAAATCATCTTATCGGTAAATTTGGCTCAATTTCTAGAATTTTCAATAAACTTCCCAAGGGGCATCATAACCCCGCTTCCGCTAGGGCAAGACATGATTAATTTTTTTCTTAATTTTCTTGAGACAATGCTAAAAATCACATTGTCTCAAAAAGGGGAAAAATGTAGACTCTTAAAGTTGAGCTTGTGACAACATCTTTTGACTAATTTCTTTTCTAATTCTTTGTCTAACCCCAGTTCTTTGTCTAACAGTAATTCTTCATCTAACCTTAATTTAATTTCACTCTCTTTTCACACGCACATAATTAAATAATTTTTATTATTTAATTATACTAATGTCTTTCATTTCATTAATCTATTCAATTAAATAATTATTACTTAATTATTTAATTATTAACATTGCCTTTGATTAAATAAATACTTTTTATTTATTTAAACTCACTAATATAATGATTAATTAAATTATTTAAATTTAATTAATTATCCATGGTTTTGAAAATAAATGATTTTTTCATTTATTTTTAAATTTCAAAAAATGAACTCCTACATTTCTCCATGATTTTCAAAAAATGAACTCTTACACACCACTAATTTCAAAATTTAAACTCTTCCAAATTGCCACTAATTTGGTTGATTTTCTTCCACCCATTAATTTTGCTTCCATCCCACTATTTTCTCCAATTGTGTGGCACTAATTTTTGTTGAAAATCCAAAATACTGAGAGGGGGGGTGAATCAATATTCCATAAAACCATAATAAAATCCATTTACACATTATTCTAATTTTGATTGAATCAACAAAAGAGATCATAGAAACAAGTCAATGCAACCATACATAAGAACACCAAGATTTTTACGTGGAAAACCTAAAAAGGGAAAAACCACAATGAGGGTTAACTCACAATATATTATCTGGATACAAAATATTATAGGGCTCGCTGTCCTTAAAAAGGCTCATAGCCTGAGTACAAAAGATGGCTCACTGCCAAAAGATTGAACTAATAGAATACACCTTCAATGTGCAGGGTTTTGTTCCACTGAAGCTCAAAATATGAAGTATTGCCTAACACGATAATCACTCAACAAAACTGTATTGATCACAATTGACAAAGCATTTAGGCTCTCACACTTTACTTCTCCTTCGCACGCACACACCTGTCACTTCACCTTCTTTCTCTATCTCATTCCTCTCTCTACACACACTTTCATTCCTCAAAACATCTTATATATTGGAACCTCTTAAAATAGGGGTGAAGATGATATGATTGATTAAGTGATATATGATGTATTCACACCCAATTTCAAAGAGACTCCACTCAAGGATAACCATAGAGATCTCAATGCAAAGGATTGAAATCTTGCAATAGGAATGTCCTAGAGATTGAATGATAGCTAATGAGGGGTGGTTCACCACCAAGTGTAAACTTGGAAAAGACAATGAAATGCAAAACACAATTTAAAAACCCTAAATGAATGCAAACTAACTCTAAATGACCCCAAAAATTAAACAAAATGTAACAAAAAGCTATGAAACTTAAAGTGTGCACCTGGAAGATTGAAGGAGGAAGAATGGAGGCTTGGATCACTAAAAAATATGATGTTGATGCTAACTAGGACTCATTTTCCAAGCTAGGTGAATTAGTCCAGTTTCTGGGAAAATGTGCGAGAACAGGTTTCAACCAAAAGGATATCCAAATCTATAAAAATATTTGGCAGGCCTGTACAGAGGGACTCATTCGCCAATAGTGGAGAATCAATCCACTTCTGATTTTTTGGAAATTCTGAACTAGATTTTGTGCCTCTCAGTTTGCTCTGCTCTTTTTGACTAGTTTCTGGATCCGAAACTGCAAATTGCCACCTATAGACCTTCTCCAAGCTTCTCCAAGGTTTGATGACAACTTTGGGAAATTGACAACTTTTCTCCAACTTTTCTTCTTGAAAAATATGTAACCTATCCCTACAAATCACACACAACAAGAGAGGAAAATGTTGTGGGGCTTAGTGAATAGGGGTTTTCCTTGGTCAAACTCCTTGTTGGTAATTAAACCTTGAAACGAAAGAAAATATGAAAGGAGAATGATGAATGAACAAAAAACAATGTTGCAACTCAACAAACCCTAGAAATAAGGTGCTCAATAATGCTTGAAATGGCTTCAATAGATGTGGTTCTTAACTCTTTCTTGAATTTGATGATAGACCTTGCTTAAAACACTTGCTTGGATCATGAACTCTACATCACAAATGTTAGCACAATAACAAACATGAAGAATGCAAAATTTGACATGATGATTGGCACTTGAAAGATGCTCTAAAATGCTTTATAATCTTCCCTTGAAATGCCTTGAATTGTAATAACCCTCCTAATTGCTAGTTGGACTCATTATTTTTATGCTTTGATTTGATACTTTGATACATTGATACTATGGTGATACTGTTTGGTGTGATTGGTTAGTTAGACATTTGATGATGCTGTTACTCTTTGTGTGGACATGATTATTTCATATGACATTGTGGTTGGAGATGTTAGTTGATTTTCATATTCATGTTATGATGTGATGATTTAATAGATTATGCCATGAGATGAATTGTTAGTATTAGAAATGTTATTTTTATCAATCATATTATAATTGTTAGAATAGACGTGATGAAGGACAGTGTAGCATCACTCATTTCGAGTGCTCTGTTAAGCTGTGATTCCTTCTCACAACACAATGCTCTGATTTATATATATATATATGCACATGTACACAACTTCGTTTGTATGCAGGAATTGCAAGTACATAGTCTCGATTCCACCTGCTTCGGCAGGACAGGGCGAGCACAAATAACCCAACGGTACAAAGTTGATACAGAGGTGTCAATGAAGTTTGCCCGTTCCATGATGTCAGACCGACTGGTTGCATGGTATCGTATGTTCAGTAGTTGTCATGTTTTGTAGTTGTAGTTGTGTTATGTTACTGTTGGTAGTTCATGTGTTGTGATGTTTCAATTTAAAAATTGTTGATTAAAAATTAGATTAATTTGTTTTTAAAATATTTAAATGTTATTTGGTGAAAAGCCATGTGTTTTATTAAATATCAAATGGTGATTTGTCAAAGGTAAATAAAATTGTCAGTTGGAAAATTAATAATAAAATAAATTAATAAAGTCAAATTTTGTGCATGCACAAGACTGTTAAAAATGGAGTTTTATAATAATAATAAGAATATTAATAATTTGGACAAATGGAGAAATTGCAAGACTGTTTTAGAAAATGGTGGTTGGGTGCATGTAAGAGGAATAATATAGTGGGTTTTCGAAAATGGAAGAGGAAAAATTCTTTTGCTGGAAAAATTTGATTGCAATATTTTGAGAATTTTTAATTTGAAAAAAAAGGAAGGAGTTTGTGCTGGTAGGGCTTTTTGGGGGTGGAGAATCTGTCAGAAGAAGAGGAGGAAGAGGCGGAAAATAGAGTTTTGGGAGAGCTGTTCGAGGGCTGGTTGGAGCAAGGACTTCGTCACATATCAGCAAGCAGGAGTTCAGGTTCCAATTAAAAATCCCTCTTTCTCTAAAATCTCAATTAAAAATTTTACTGTTCTAGTTTTTTTTAAGCAAATCAGGAAAAATCTAGTTTTCAGAAAATTAGGGAGAAATCTGGTTTGTTCACAAAAAAAATATGAGTTTCAAATGATTTGAAAAAAATCTGGGTTTTAAACAATTTGCAAAAAATCTGGGTTTTAAAACAATTTGGGAAAAATCTAGGTTTTTTAAATAATTGGGGAAACATTTGGGGTTTCAATTGATTTAAGAAAATCTGTGTATTTACAACAAATCTGGGTTTCATTTTGAGTCAGGGAAAATCTGGGTTATTTGCAAGAAACCTGGGTTTCAATTTGTTTTAGGAAAAATCTGGGTTGTTTTCAAAAAACAGGGTTTCAAATGGATATGGGAAAATCCTGGTATTTGCAAAAAAAAACCTGAAAAAAAATTATGGGAAAATATCTGTTATTTTTCAAATTTTATTATCCTGAAGAAATCTTATTTCTTCTCTGTAAATTTTTATTTTCTCTGTATTAATTTACTGAAGAAAAAACCCTGCCCTCCTCTGTAACTTTAAAAAAAATTAATTTATTTAAAAACTGTTTTATATATATATATATACGTATGAAAATTGCCTAGAATTTATTTCCAGTTGAATTCTCTGTTATTTGTTTCTTTTATTTTATTTTGGGCTGAACTGGGTCGGCGACCGTGCCTGTACGGACGGACTTCATATTTTAATGCAACATAGAACAAAATGTTAATTTAAAAAAAAAAAAAAATTACATACAAGAAAAAATACATAAAATTTTTTATGCAAATAAAAAAAAAATTTAAAAGGGCATGGGGGACGGACTGCTGCCCTACCCTGTTGGTGCGGGTGGCTGCGGTGGCTGTGCGCGGTAGCCGCTGCGGCATGTGCACAGTAGTCCCAAGGACTGTTGTACGCAGCCCCTGGAGGGACTACCGTGGCAGTCCTTAAGGACTCGCCAGCAGCCCTTGAGCGCTGCCTTGCCTTTATTCTTTTGTTTTAAATTTAATTTTTATTAGTTATTTCAATTCGTTTATGTTAATTATGATTCGGTTTAAATTTTATTTTATGAAAATTTATATTTATATATTTATATATATATATATATAAATATAAATATAAATATATATATATATAGATATATAGTTATATATATATATGTATATATATAGATCTTTGTGTGTTTTAATTTTCATATATATAGATATTCGATGTATATAAACAGAAAATAAATTATGATGTATTATTTTAAATATATGAAGGGGAATAATCTTATGAAAAGAGAGATAGTAATTAATAAATAAAGAAATGAATAGTTTCTTTTAATAGAAATATTCTTTGTTTTAGAAATAGAATGTTATTGAATTTATTATAATCAAGTTAATGTATTAATTGTATATAGTAATTGACCTTCTCTTTTTACAAATTTAATAATCGATCATGAGTAAATGTAATGTTCTTGTCTTATTTGCTTGAATAAAGATGTATAGTGTTTTTCTTTAAAATTCATGGAATTATGCGTAGTTTCCCTTTGTTTTGTGTTGGTTCTAATGTCAATGTGGGAACCCGGTTGTTGGCTTGAAACCTTTGTTCCAGAGGCTGGTTTAATCTTGGATGTTAATCTCGTTTTGAATTTTATTTTTGGAGTTGAAATCTTATGGTCCATGTTTGGAAGGGTTGAACGGTTGTAAGACTTTATGGTTATGAGTTGTTGCGAGAGGGTTATTGCCTCGCTTGTTCTGATTTTAGTATCATGCTTATTTGTTGAGGTTCAACCCTTGTCTTGTTTCAATTTTCTGTTAAGAGTCTTAGGGAGAGTGGCTCTTTGTGGGGGCCGGCGCCTCGGTTAAGAGGAAGTGCACAGGAGAACCCACGAAGAGTAGCTAAACAAGTGAAAACTTAAAAATAGAATTAGGGGGATGGGTAGTAAACCACTCAAGATAAAAGAAATTGGATTCCTCATCTATGCATTAGGGCTATCATAGACTAATGATAGATTGAGAAGGCCGTGGTCGGCAAAGTCATGATCTCGTCTTCATGAGAGGTTATTGACTCCGCACGAGCTACCCTATGGTGCCGGCGCCTCATGCAGGAGGAAGAGCCAGGAGATCCATAGATGGGTGCCGGCGCCTCAAGTTGGAGGAAGAGCCAGGAGATCCCATGAGAGCTGTGCGATGACACTCTCCACTAGACTTCCTGTTTGCCTTGTTGCTTTTTCCTCTGGACATGTATTTTGGACTTGGATGCCTGTATCAGTTCCCTTAGCTTGTATTCATATTGTTGATTTGGACTCTTGTACTAGTGTTTATGAGCATTCTTTGGTGGCTTGTTATTGTCATTGCTTGGTTTAATTATGTTCTCTGAATTGTATTTAAGTTTGTACCTTGTTGTCATGGAGTCGGTTTGGAAATCATGGTCGAGTTCACTTCATTGTCACCTCTGAGCACGGGGGGTGAGTTATCTTTAATTCACATGGTTGGGTGGAACGTGCTCCGCACCCGTTGGGTTCCCCATCAGCATCCTTTGATCGCAGCTTTTCCGCAGTTGGAGTTGTGCCAGTGTTCACCTTGTTATTCAGCATTCATTATAAATTGTATCATCCCAATTGTTTGGGAATTTCATTGTAATCATTATATCAAAGATTGTAATGTAATATTATAGCAATGATGTAATAGTTAGGATTCAATGTAATTATTTGATGAGACTCTTATGATTGTATTATGTGGTACCTTAATATAATTACTCTTGGTTTATGGAAGCACATTTATTCATGTTTATTATATTTTAATGGGTTACATGGTTTATCATTATCTTTTATTTCTGTTTTGTGGTTGCAATGTAACCTCGCGTGCCCCAGAGAACTAAGTGAGATCATGTGATGTAATATGTTATGTGATTATGGTTAATGTATTGTAAGTTTAATCTAATTGTTTTAAACAAAAAAAAATTATTTGCCCTTTTTGAGTTCTCTGGGGTTTGCACGGCGGGCGTTACATGAATGCTCTTGTGAATGGTCAAATGCTCTTGAGAACTCTCTTGAATGCTAGGTGTTGAATATGAGTGAAAGGACCTTGTATTTATACTCAATTATGCAAGAATTCCCAAAATTACAACACTACAAGCCAGCATCAAATCTAGGAGAATAAAATACCACCAGAAATTTGAATTAAATTTTAATTTTGGTTACATGGGACTCATTCGACCAAGGTGGTGAATGAGTCCCATCACCCATAATGTATGGGACCAAAAATGAAAAATGCTTAGAAATGCGTGAAACCTGCATCGGGGCCAAAAAGACCTAGGTGGGACTCATTCACCCAAGGTGGTGAATGAGTCTCAGACACTAAATCTAGGCCACACAAGATAGGAACACCTGAATTATGATTGGTTACTAATTGGTGTCAAGATTATCCTCGAAAAGATGCAATAAATGAGGCTTTTGGATGTAAAATAGGGTCGATTAAAGCATAAGAAAGCCCAATTATTAATGATAAGTCTAGAGAAATGTTAAAGTGTGTTACAACACTCCAAATGAGGCAATATTAATGTTGATTATGATTATTATGCTTAGCTTATTTGATAAAACCCTATAAAAGTGTGTTTCAGCACTTCACAATACTTTTGCAAGGCACCATTAAAATCCTATTAGTTCACAAGGGCCCAAGATCTAATGTGAATGTGTTATCCACATTGCAACATCAAATCAAGGAAAAATTAAGCCAAAATCACAAGGAGCGCCTAAACAAGTCATAAAAAGTAGAAGGGTTACTTTTTCGGTGACTCCATTTAGCCCCCACTTTAGTGAGAGGATGAACTTGCTTCAAAATCACACTAAAGTAGACAAACATGCATCAAAATGGGTTCCAATGTATCAATGCTAGTAAGACGAGATGGCAATGATCAAGAGGGGTGATCAATCTCCCAGGATCAAGATCCTAGAGAAAACTAACATAAGCACAAAGGAACACACATGAGAATGATATAAAGAGAAATGACAAGGCCAAGCATACACTGCCAAAGACAAAAAAGAGAAAAAGGAGGAAATAAAAAGAATCAAATCAAGATTCAACCATTTTTCCATCTAGATGTGGATTAGATCTAGGTTGTTTGTCCGAAAAACACATACTCACTTTGAGGTGATGAAACTTCTTGTTGTTTGATGAGTGAGAAGTCCTAAAAGGTGAGAAACATACACTCATGGTTGGTATGCACTCGCACACACACAAGTGGCTATGAGGAAATTCATGCCTTGGATTGGGCTTCCCGCTCAACTATACCAAATTTATACCTCATGATAACTTTAATAAGGTGCCACACAAAAATGATTTTCGAGCTTCATGAGACATGAAAAACTTTGCATGCTTGGAGCTTGTGAACAAACAGGATGGCACTACAAGCATGCAAGTTGTGTTATGCAAGGAGGCCATATAACAATAAATGCAAAAATGCAACATGCAAAGAATGTTCAAAGGATTCTTGCTTAGTTCATGTGAGGTCTTTAACTGAGGGAACATTGTGCCTAATGTATCCAAGAGAGGACCAATTAGAGAATAGAGAATTCACAAATTAGGGGATGTAGTGGATTGTATCAATCCACTAAGAGGAATGCAATATGCTAAGAGAGATCATGCGACTGAAGAAAATTACACCCAATGTCATCCACAAAGTGACAAACACATCGTATGAAGTAAGAAGGTTGCACTAAGAACCAAGAAAAGGGAAAATGCAAAAATAATAATGCCAATTTATGCACCCACTTTAAAGAAATTTCTAAACACCACATTGTGAGAAATTACTTTAAAGTAGAAAATGAAAAATACAAACAAGCAGTAAGAAATGGGATCCAAATTGGAAAGCCCTATGCCAAGTGATATGTTTCTGAGTAAGTCTACGTCATGCGAGAGGAAAGGAAAAGAAAGGGTTTCCCCCAAAATGAAAACACCAAATACATAAGGGATCTATGGATTTGGGGTCAATATGTTCTTTGCTACAATATTTTTAGAGAGCTCGGAAGTGTCATCATCTCCCAAATACACATAGAACCGGAAGAATGACATAAAGAGAGAAAAAACAAAGAAGAACCTTTTGGGTTAACATGGAAGAAACATGAATATCTTGACGCCTTGCATCATCCCCAAAAGGAAAAGGAAAGACAAGTGAAAAAGAGAGATAAAGAAAAAGGCAAAGGAAAAAGGAAAATCCTTTTGGTTCAACATGGAAGAGACATGAATGTCTCAATTCCTTGTGTCATCCCCAAAAGGAAAACACAAGACAAAAGAGAAAATGAAAAGGCAAAAGAAAGAGAAAGCATTTTGGGTCAACATGGAAGAGACATGAATGTCTCGATGCCTTGTGTCATCCCCAAAAGGAAAAGGAAAGACAAGTGAAAAAGAGAGATAAATAAAAAGGAAAAGGAAAAAGGAAAAGCCTTTTGGATCAACATGGAAGAGACATGAATTTTTCAACGCCTTGCATCATCCCCAAAAGGAAAAGGCAAGATAAAATGAAAAGGAAAAAGAGATTTACTACATAGAGAAGAATGAAGGTACAAATAGAGGAATGTCATGAAGACAAAGAACATCAAATAGAACATTACAGGGGATCGCATTATGCACATGCAATCACACAAAAGAAGATGAAAAATAAATAAGGAAAAAGGCTAGTAAGGAAAATGCAAGTCAACCTATGAGCAAGTCATCTACCTCCCAATCATGTTTGTTATATACCAATGGCTAGCAACTAGCCAAAGGGACAAGAGCAAGTGTCGAACTAGGAGAAGCACCAAGTTCAACACTCTTTGTAGGAGATTTATTGTTTAAGCTCATGGAAGAGGAAAACAATGTATTGATTTCATTATGCACCACTTCATAAATTTTAGCAATCTCGTCATCATCATCTAAGTTAATCATAACAGGAGTTCAAAGGATAATGTCCATGGAACAATTCAACTCTTGTTGTGGAGGTTGCATTAAATTTTCTTGTTTTAGCTAGGGAGGAAGGTCATTATGAATTTCTTCAGTCAAGTTTGGATCTTTATTTTCTTTGTTTAATTCTTTGTATAACTTGTGAGAAAAGGAACGACATCTATGCCTATGCTCCCTAGTACCTCTATTTCTTTTGATTTTGTTTTCAATTTGCAATTGTGTAGGAGTGAATTGATCAATCATGGGCTTCTTTTCTTCTTATGAGGGAAGAATGGAAGAATCCATGGGGGGTTGTTCAACCATCTTCTCTTTGACTTTATAAACTTCTTTTATTCAGGGAGGTGTGGCAAGGTTGGTTTCATTGTCTCTTGGTGATTTTTATGATGTAGGTGAATTTTTTGTTTTAGGTTGGTCTTGGTTGTTTTTGTCTTCTTTAGGTTCAAGCATGGTTTCATCAAGGATGGGAATTTCAGAGGTGGATGGGGACATGTTTTAGAGAGATATTTTTGCTATCTTCTTTGCCTTAAACTTTTGTTAGGACAAGAAAAAGAAGTCTTCTTGAGGTTTTATAGGTTCCATGGGTTCAAGCCAAAATACATCTAGGGAAAAGTTTCCTTTGGAATACAAGGGGTTAAAGCCAATATGGTGAATAGTGAATATTTCATTGTCAAAGGGAAACTTTAAGCATTTATGCACAACCAAAGGAACGAATTTCATGGAGCGAAGCCATGGGTGGCCTAGCTTCACATGAAATTGGTCTGACTGTGGGATGAGTGCCATCTAACATTTTTATTCCTATTTGCAATGGTAAGGTGATCGATCATATTGTAGGGCAGGCAAAACCATTGTGTGTCTTGATCCATGCTTTCAGTTTATCATATTCATCTTGGTAGAGTTCATGCAAAAGTAAAAATTCCTCGGTGATCACATTCTCTCCATAGGCGAGATCATTTAATATTCCATTGGTGGGCTTATCATAGATATAGTCCGCTATGTAAAGAGGACATTAGAAAAATGTTTAAGTATATCCTTAGAGGAGAAAGCAATGTCAAGATGACTCTTAGTTTGGCCCTTATGAGGGATGACGTCTATCGTCCCTACCATTTCATCTATAGAATTGGCATTGATAGCATTATTTAGAATAGAATCATTGTTTTCATCATCTGTATCAACATTCATCACATCATTCTTTGTGGTTTCGATAGCTTTGACAAATGAAATATTATGCTTTGGCATGGGATTAGTGAAAATTTGCAAGTTTTGGTTCGGAGGGGTGATAGATTTATTTTCTTGATCACTGACACCTGCAACAAATAGACAATTATAATCAATGAGGTCTTGCACAAGATGTTTAAGGCACTTGCAATGTTTCATGTCATGTCCATTTTTTCAGTGATAGTGTCAATAAGCATTTGGTTTAAAGCTTGGGGGTAAAGGCTTATTAGGGTCGGGTGTTCTGACAAGAGATAAGGTAATCATTTGTTGGTCTAGAAGTTGGGACATGGTATTATGAAGGGTATCGGTCAAGGGAGTGAATTGTCTTTTCGTATCTCCATAACTAAAGGGTATAGTGGCCTTAACAACAACTACTTGGTTATTGACACTTTGAGTTATTTGTTGAGGGGGTTGAATTGAAGGAACCCTTTATTTTGTTTTCTAAAACGTTGGGAATTATTTTGGTTTGCGAGCTCGGATCTCTCGATTCGGATAGAAGTGGACTTTGTATCTTGACTACTAACCGAATTTTCATAATCACGGAGGGAAATGCACAAGTACATGAAGGATGGGAATTTCATCATAGTCAGCTTGTCTTGGATTTTACTTTGTAAATTTTCTATGAACATCTTTTAAAGGTATGGGTCGAGGACCTTGACATCAATTTGGGAATAAAGTGATTGATAGCATGAGATAAAATCAGTTATCTTTTCTTCCTCTTTTTGCTTGCATCTCATCAAATCGGCCAAGGTCATCTTGGGAGTCATATACACTTGGAAATGGTTTACAAATGCCTCGACAAGTTCATTGAATGAATGAATTGAATTGTTTGGTAAAGAAGAAAACCATTCCAAGGCAGTATCTTTCACAGACCTAGGAAAAAGTTTTTCCAAAATTTTATCATCAAGGACAAAGTCACTACATAAGGCAGTGTAGGTATTAACATGGTTAGAAGGATCTACCTTCCCTCCATATTTCTCAATTCTAGGCACCTCTATACCTTGTGGCATCAATGTTTGCAATATCTCCAAGGAAAATGGACTACTTTTGACATAATATGTACGTGGACCATTTTGATTTTGGTTGATGGTGGAAATTTTCTTTTGAAGGGATGACATGGTTTGGAAAAGTTGCGTTATGAGAGGGTCATTGCTTGTGTTATGAGATGGGATTGAAAGTGGTGATGGAATGTATGTGTTTGTGGGACAAGTGAAGGTAATTATTATAGATGGTAAGGTAGGAGATATAACTTGCGATGCCACATAGGAACTAGGTATGCAAGCAGGAATACCCAGGGAAGGAATCACATTACTAACTTGTTGCATTGTTGTTGTGACTTGAGGGTTGGTGTAGGTAGGTATTGAGGAAATTGTTATGGGAGGAGGAATTTGAGTTCCTCCTTGTCTTGTAACATTGCTTGTTGGAAAAGGACAACTAGTGGTTTACGGAAGATGTTTTCCAAAGATTTGAACTAATTTTTTCACAAGGTCAAGGCCATCGTCACTTTCAAGCATGTAGTGAATGTTTTCTATGGTAGGAATTGCAGTAGTTGAAATGTTTTCAAGGCTTCTTTGATGTTATAATTTTACTAAATCCTCATGAATTTGAATTATGTTTTCTTGTGGGATGTTGTCACTCCTTGGTTCAACTTTCATGCTATTTGAAGGCAAGGAGTTGCTAAGGGTGTTATCCATGCCTAGTGTACTATTGTCAATACTAGGAGTGAAAGCTCTAGATAACCCAAGATCCACAATGATTGTGCTAACGAGGGATGACATGAGTCTAAAACTTCTTCTCACTATGGTATTAGCAATAGGACACCAAAAACTCATGCAAAGGCTACTAAATGTGAGGTGAATGCAAATGCAATGTAAGCTAATAAGAATGAAACACTTATAACTAAAATTCTGGAAAGTGAAACGGAAATGTAGAAACAACAAACAGAAACTCAGATAATGAATTGTGAATGCTAGAAAATGTAGTGAAAAATATGCAAAGGGATTGATTCGCCCAAGGTGGAAAATGAGTCTAGGTATTAATTTTTTTTTTTTTAAAATAAGAATTTTAGAATTGAATTTTATGCTTTTTATGTTTTTTGATGCAAATCTGAGATGCAAATGCAAAATTTTACTGATTTTTAATGAAATTAGATGCAACAATGCAAGCTATATGAGCTTTCACTAATGCAAGAATTGAAACCCTAGAATGCAAATTAACCAATGCAAAACCTAATGCAATGCTAATGCAAGCTAAATATAGGATGTAAATGCACTCTAAATTAGAATAATTATGTCCTAAATGTAGATCCACCAAAATGGAACCTCTTAAAATAGGGGTGAAGATGATATGATTGATTAAGTGATATATGATGTATTCACACCCAATTTCAAAGAGACTCCACTCAAGGATAACCCTAGAGATCTCAATGCAAAGGAGATTGAAATCTTGCAATAGGGTTATCCTAGAGACTGAATGACAGCTAATGAGGGGTTCACCACCAAGTGAAAACTTGGAAAAGACAATGTAATGCAAAACACAATGTAAAAACCCTAATTGAATGCGAACTAACTCTAAATGACCCAAAAAAGTAAACAAAATGTAACATAAAGCTATGAAACTAAAAGTATGCACTTGGAAGATTGAAGGAGGTAGAATGGAGGTCTGGATCACTAAATTTTTTGATGTTGATGCTAACTGGGACTCATTCGCCAAGCTGGGCGAATCAGTCCAGTTTTCGAGAAAATGTGCGGGAATAGGTTCCAGCCAAAAAGGATATCAAAATCTATAAAAATATATGGCAGGCCTATATAGTGGGACTCATTCACCAATAGTGGCGAATCAATCCACTTCTACTTTTCTGGAAATTTTGAACTGGATTTTGTGCCTCTTGGTTTGCTTTGTTCTTTTTGACTAGTTTCCAGATCTGAAACTACAAATTGCCACTTGTAGACCTTCTCCAAGCCTCTCTAAGGTTTGATGACAACTTTGACAACTTTAGGAATTTGACAACTTTTCTCCAAATTTTCTTCTTGAAAAATCTACAAACTAGCCCTACAAATCGCACACAACAAGAGGAAAAAATGATGTGGGGATTAGTGAATAGGGATTTTCCTTGGTCAAACCTCTTGTTGGTAATTAAACCTTGAAATGAAATAAAATATGAAAGGATAATGATGAATGAAAAAAGAAAATGTTGCAACTCACCAAACCCTAGCAATAAGGTGTTGTAATAATGCTTGAGATGGCTACAATGGATGTGGCTCTTGACTCTTTCTTGAATGTGATAGCTCTTGCTTGAAACACTTGCTTGGATAATGAACTCTACATCACAAATGTTAGCACAATAACAAACATAATGCAATGTTTGACATGATAATTGGCACTTGAAAGATTCTCTAAAATGCTTGATAATCTACCCTTGAAATGCCTTGAATTCTCTTATGAATGCTCAAATGCTCTTGAAAACTCTCTTGAATGTTAGGTGTTGAATATGATTGAAAGAACCTTGTATTTATACTCAATTATGCAAGAATTCCCAAAATTACAACACTACAAGCCAACATCAAATCTAGGATAATAATATCCCATCAGAAATTTGAGTGAAATTTTAATTTTGGTCACACGGGACTCATTCACCCAAGGTGGTGAATGAGTCCCATCACACATAATGTATGGGACCAAAAATGAAAAATTCTTAGAAATGTGTGAAACCTACATCGGGGCCAAAAAGAGCTAGGTGAGAATCATTCGCCCAAGGTGGTGAATGAGTCCCAAACACTAAATCTGGGCCACACAAGCTAGGAACACCTGAATTATGATTGGTTACTGATTGGTGTCAGGATTATCCTCGAAAAGATGCAATAAATGAGGCTTGTGGATGCAAAATAGGGCCAATTAAAGCATAAGAAAGCACAATTATTAATGATAAGCCTAGAGAAATGTGAAAGTGTGTTATAACACTTTACATCACTCTAAATAAGGAAAGATTAATGTTGATTATGATTATTATGCTTAGCTTATTTGATAAAACCCTAGAAAAGTGTGTTTCAACACTTCAAAACACTTTTGCAAGGCACCATTAAAATCATATTAGTTCACAAGGGCCCAAGACCTAATGTGAATGTGTTATCCACATTGCAACATCAAATCAAGGAAACATTATGCCAAAATCACAAGGAGGGCCCAAACAAGTCAGAAAAAGTAGAAAGGTTACTTTTTCGGTGACTCCATATATATACAAGCATATCCTGATCATCAACTAGGTCAGCACCATATATTATTTAAGCATTATAACAAGTCGGCCAGCATCCATAAAGCATAACTAGTTTTCATAATATATTGTATATGCTGATTCGGCCAAGACTAAAACATAATTCTCCAAACAAACAAATAATTCTCAAAGCAAATACCTTCTAGATCTGAGAGCACATTAATTTCCCATTATACCACCAGCAAAGAGACCATCAATCAAAACCACAACATAAGAATATTCACCTTAGTAGAATGCGGAGTCTCCCACACAGTATGTCATACACAGAACAACAATAAAATACAGAGTTAAACTCTGCCAGAGATAACTTTTTACTCACAACAAAAGGCGTCTTAAGATCCAAGATATAATTTTCTGAATGAGCCAAGAAAACATGGTTAAGAGAGTAGAGTAATATCAGATCTTGTGGTGAATTTTGAACTCAAATACCAACACATTGATCCATCACAAAAGGGTATTACCGACAGAGAACAACTTTCGATAAACCAAGCAGTCTTCCCATATAGTTATCACCATGTTGACATCAATGACAACATAGCAAACCATCCAGACTTCATGCTCATGTTGCAAGGCATCCAACAATTTTGAATCTAAAAGTGAGCAATTTTCCTATGGATTTTGTCTCATGCGATCTTGATCGTTCATTCTTCTCTTGATTTTGTCAGTTCATTTTTCCACCACTTCATCTATATATTTAGGCTTGGAGTTCTTCATTTCTCTAACCACTGTCTTCGAAATTTTGTTGTTACTATTTTCTTGACTTAGTTGATTTGTGCACTCCAAAATTTGAGAGCAACATATCACAAACCTTTAAAAGCGAAGGGGAGAAGAGCAATCGAGATCAACCAATGAAGGTATAAAGCTATAATTTTCTTTATTTGTTTGCATTCAATTTCCTTTATGCTGATTTGCGTTTCATTTTTTTGGATTTGATTTTAAGCTTACTTCTAACTGTTTGGTGGTTGTTGTCAAGGATTTAAGTTCACAGTCGAATTTTTAGATCCATACAATAGTTATATCAAATTTAATTGTATAGTTTTTTAGTCAAATTTAATTTTGTTGTTTTTTAATGAAAATGAATAATTCACTTAATACTCATTGTATTTAGGTTATGTTTAAAGCATTGAAGCATTCATATTTTGTGGGAGGTCATCCATCTTAGCACTACTAGGACTCAAGCTCGTGGAACTTCCCTCCAAGATCAAGCTCATTTAATTGTTACCCCATTTGTAAAATCTTCAACAATTATTGTGGCTTATGGACAATTCAATTTATCTTTTAATAAGAAAAAAATGTTGGAAAAAAAAGCATAGAATGATTATGCTAGAAAAGCATAAAATGACAATAAAAATAATTAATTATGAGCAAAGAAAAGTGGTAACTCAATAAAATACTTTAAATATAAATTTAGGGTGAGAAAAAATATTATATATTTAGACAAACCGTTTAGAACACTTTGGATTCATAATCTAGAATGAATTTATTTTAAAGAATTTGAAAAAAACCATATTCCAAATTTAAATTATAGGAAATAAAGTTTTTTTAATTTAGACTAATAAAAGAAATATAATTAAATAAGTCTAATCAATTTAATTAATTTTCACATCTATTTTTATGAATATTTATTCAATTACA
>VDFB02018198.1:0-10622 GCA_007258455.2 Sequoia sempervirens
GAGTAGGCCACTCAATAATAGCTCGGACCTTGTCAAGATCCATGTGGACTCCATCTGCACTGATGATGTGACCTAGATACAGCAACTCAGACATGCCCAACACACACTTGGACTCCTTGGCGTACAAGGACTCCCTATCAAGTATACTCAATACTGTGTCTAAATGAGCTAAGTGCTCCTCCCAAGATCTGTTGTATACAAATATGTCATCAAAGAAAACTAGCACATATCTCCTCAACTGAGACTGGAAGACCTGGAAGACCTTGTTCATAGTGGACTGGAAAGTGGCAGGTGCATTGGATTAAAGTCCCAGATGAAATAGACGGATTCAAACAAAACTGTAATCTCAAACTCTCTATATCCCTATAATGGTTACTTACTCTAAAAGTTTTTCTTTCAATTATCTTTCGCGCATTTTGATTTAAATCAGTTTAAAGTTCATGCTCTTTCCTTTTAAAAAAAATATATATATATTGCTGCTCTGTATCAGGAATTATGCATTTCAGTTTATGCAAGTTTTCATCAGAATTAAATGTTGCACTTTTATTAGTTGCTTAGTTGTAGTATGTTACACATAGAGACCATTTTTGTCATCCAAATTTGGGTGAGATTACCCAAACTATCACTACACTCCTAGAGCACCCCCACCTCTCTTCAATCGAGAAAAAAATGGGAAATTCACTTCAAGGCCAATGCTTTCAAGTTCTTTCTTCCTTCACTCTACAATCTTCTTACACGTTTGCTCAAATTCTTGTGGAAATGGACCTTTCTAAATAATTACGGGTAGAAATAGGGATTAAAGTTGGCACCAAAATCTACAAACAACTATTGGACTATGAAGGAATACCATTCAAGTTCAAGTGATGCTATGATATAGGGCATAAGGCAAACAACTATTCAAAATTATCTCCTTCAAATAATAATGCAAAATATCCAAAGCATGCTACATGGTGGAAAGAAGTAGCTCCAAAGCATCAACATGTTTGCCCTAATGAGAGGGATGAGATTGTAGAGAACACTAGGGATGATGCTTCTCAAGCACCTAAAAGGCCAAGGTTACACAACTATCCTCAAAAAATCTCAGCAAGGTCTTTCTCCCCAAATCAAAAGGGAATACTCAAATCATGGAATCCTTTTATTCAAATCATGGAATCTTCTTCTAAAGGTGTACCTGCACAATACTATGGTAAACCTCTAAGTTAAACAAATGCATTCAAGATTCCCCGATCGGTTGCTCCAAAGGTGGTTACTCCTTTAGAAACTATAGATGTTTGGACCAAGGTGTAAAGTAAGAGAAGAAACCATCCCCAACAAACAACAACACAAGGGTTCTTCATTCTCATGAGAAAAAAGTTAGAATCTTACAAAGATTTTCACCTGCTTTTAAATTGCTATGAAACTTTCATTTCTTTGATTTATCTATTAGAAATCATACATTAGACTATACTTCTTCCCAACTCAAAGGCCAAAGCATTATTTCCCCCCCTATTTAGTAATTTTTTTTGTTATTATATACTTATCTAATGGGAGAGGCCATTTACCCTTCAATTTGATGAGCAAATTGAAATATTCCGAGCCAAATTTTTTCGTTTTTCAATTTACAAATTACAAAGCAGTGCACCCGTTAAGGTTAGAGGAGAAAACCAAACGTGCAAGAAAGCAACTCTAACCAGAATGGCGCCGATGATGGCGAGCATTGGTCAGAGGGTCTTCTACTCTAAATGCTTGAAAGGGAACTCAACGTCAAGTATGTGCTACCCAATCCAATGCGGAGTGAGGGGCGACCATATGACGGAGTGATTACAGAAAGCAAAGCTTGAAATCAAATGTTGAAAGCTGGAAACTACTCAACACCCAGAATGTGCTTGCTCACCCAGAATGGGAAGTAGCTACCATAGGGCGGAGTTATCACTATTTCAAACTAGTACTGAAAGCAAGAACGAGTATTACAAATAATGACAAAGCAAAATTAAAGAATACTGGTCAGTACTACTGCCAGTTTACAAAATATAATAATTGCCTGCAATGTCAATATATCAAAGTCTTTCCAGATGGAGTATTCAACAGTATATCTGCTACAAGCTCTAAGTAAACCACAATGCCAAATACAAATCAGAAAATGCAGATTTTTCGAACTGTCATAATCAGATCTGCACTTTTAACATATAACCAGCAGCTTACAACCTTAATGAATTGTTCATAACTTTCTCAGATGTTATCCGATTGATGCGAAATAAAATGCATTACTCTCTTAAGACATAGGCGACCAACACAAGACACTAAGACTGATCAAAATGACTCTAATTTAATTTGCACGGACTCCAATGCAGTTTCAAGAGGTACGGCCAAGCTGGGAAGTTCGACCTCTATTTAAAAATTCAATACATCACAAAAAAATCTGAAACTTGAACTATTGAAGCGCCCTTCCTAGACAAAGAGAATGGGCTAATACCCAAATGCAATATTTTTGTCTTTTTTGAATTATGACTAAAAACATGAATCTGCTGTCTACAACAATGCAAGATGCTGAAACCACTAATATGCCAAATCTAATCTAAGTTTGCAATAAGCTGAAATACAATGCACAAACTTAAATGCAACTCACAATACAATGAATCACCACTAGATGTTGTCTTTCAAACACGAAGCGATGCCCAAGCTAGGAGGCCTTCATTCCTCGAAGCAGTCCCAGAGCCAATCCGGCAGCATAACAGTATAGTCGACCAAAGATCCTGAAATGAAGCTCAAGGCCTTCCTTTTATAATTTTCCAGTTGACTTCACTCAACCCTAAAAACTCTTCCAAGCCAAAACCCTAATCCTCAAAGATGGCGTACTTTCTCCTTCAAGGTTCAATATGTGATATTTTAATTAAATGCCATGCTTTGATAAATGCGCCCAACATAAGCTTGCTTTGACTTAGTAATAATCAAAATATTCCTTAATGAGGGCGCCACCCTCAAAAGACCACCTTTTTAAAACAACATTAAGTCATTAAATCTATGCCAAGGGTCAACATTAAAATATAATAATTAAAACGTGACTTTTTAATTAAATGACTTAACTTATCCTTCCAAAGGTGCCCTGAAGCCAATACTGAGCAAAACATCTGACCAAACTGAAGCAGGAAGTCAACCGAGCTGAACTCAACCGGAAAGCTGCTAAAAATAGTGATTCCAGGAAAGTCTTTTCAAGGAATACCCGAGATAGACATACCATTGCGAAGCTCTCTGAAAACCGGAAAGAATCAAGCCATTAGATCCACCATCTGCAGGAGCAATGACCTCCTCAAAAATAGAAACCTAATTTTTACCTTCCGGAATAGCGGAAAAGACCAGCGATCACATGATCGTCGGTTTGAGAAGGGGACATTCACACGTTCAGCCCTCCCAAGTCCTTGTCGGTTCAAAGCAACGCCAAATGAGATCTTTGCAATATCTCATCCACTTTCCCAAGTTGCATCCTCCATGGCCGAGGGTTCTTCCACTTTACCCGGTCTATTCTCGATGGTTCTTTTCCTCAAGAGCGTTCTACGACATCAAGTATCTCCTCACGGAACTAGAACCAGCGTCACTCTTCATCAGCGGTGGCAAAGCGTGAAGAAGCAACCACGACATCAGTGCCTTTAGCCAAGGAACCGCGGTAAGGCGTTATGCACTTTCACTATCGAAGGTAGCTCTAATTCATATCACGCCCCAACCTTTCTAATGACCCTAAATGGCCCATAGAAGTGAGGTTTGAGCTTCTCAGCTCCACTCTTCTTGAGAGTAGACTGTCTATAAGGTTGTAAACGGAGATAGACCATATCCCCAACCTCAAAAGAACGCTCTACCCGCCTCTGATCAGCATACAACTTCTGCTGATTTTGTGCAATCTACAAATTATCCTTCAAGGATCTCATTATGTCTTGACTATGCTACAACAAATCCTTGGCTAAAGGTGCTTTGCTATCACCAAACACCAAATCTGCAAAACTGGGTGCTTCATATCCATAAAGTGCCAAGAAAGGAGACATCTTGATTGACATATGAAAAGTAGAGTTGTAGCAGTGCTCGCCTATATGCAGCCACTTGACCCAAGCTTTCTGTTGTTCTGACACATAATTTCTCAAAGTACAGCCTTCCAATGACCAACATTTCACCATACGTTTGTCCATCCAGGTTTGGGGTGACGCTTCGTGCTTAGGTGAGCCGCAGTACCACTCGATACGAAAACTTCACGCTTAAAGAGGTAGCGAAGACTTAACATTACCTATGCACTTACAGTATTGCTTTGGCAACCCATGCGACCTAAACGCTTCTCGAAGAACAAATCCTGCAACTTGGGCTTGCAAAAAGTCTTTATTAATGGCAGAAATGACAATTTGGTTAATGCATCCAACTACCGTAAATGCAATCCCTTCCCTTGGGCCTTGGGCAACCCGGTGATGAAATCAGCCGAGGATACTTTCCCATTTTGATTGGGAATAGGAAGTGGTTGCAGCAGCCCGGCTGGTAATGTATGCTCATTTTTGTTCGCTTGATAAACAGGACATTCCCGAATGTAGCGTTGAACTTCACCTTTCAATCCTTTCCAAGAAAACCTTTCTTGGATCTGCCTGTAAAGTTAAGCGAGAAAACCTTGGTGACCAGCAAAGCCAGATGTATCATGAAAGTCAAAGAATCTTCTTCTTAAGCAGAATCAGCCACCAAAGATTCTTCCCCTTAGCATCTTCCGGATCAATCCCTCAACCATCTGGTACCTTTCATCATGGAAAGTACCTTCCAGAATGCTGGTTGCAAACTGATTTTTGGCATAATCAGCAAGCAACATGTCTCTCCAATCTGCAGTAAGCTCACACAATGAGCTAAGATGAGGCCTTCTGAAGAGAGCATCGACCACGACATTATTTTTCCCTTTGACATATTCAATGTCAAAGTCGTAAGCTTGAAGCTTACTCACCCATTTCTGTTGCCTCTCATTTAGGTCTTTCTGGTGCATGAAATGCTTGAGGCTATTGTGGTCCGTCTTAACCACGAACTTGTTCCCCACCAAGTACTGCCTGAACTTGGCTAATGCATGCATAATGGCAAGCATTTCTTTATCATAGATTGAGTATGTCCTTTCAACACCCCGTAATTTTCTGCTCTCAAACACGATAGGGTGTTTGTCTTGCATCAGGACAGCCCCCACTCCTTCACCCGATGCATCACATTGCAGCTCGAATGGCTTGGAGAAATCCGGAATAGCCAAAACTGGACACGAGCTCATGATCTTCTTGAACTTATCAAAAACAATTTGAGCCTTTTCTGACCAAGCAAAGGCTCCCTTTTTGGTGAGATCAGTAAGAGGAGCAGCATTCTGTGAATACCCCTTTACGAATCTCCGATAAAAACCACAAAGACCCAGAAAACCTTTCAACTGAGTCAAGTTCTCAGGAGGTGGCCAATCAACTACTGCTTTAATCTTTTCCGGATCCACCTTCACTCCCTCGGCACTGATTATGTGGCCAAGGTACAGCAACTCCTCCATTCCAAATTCACGTTTAGGCTTTTTTACAAATAAACTCCGATTCCATGATACTAAGCACTTCCTCCAAGTGCTTGGTGATCTTCCCAAAGTCTTGCGTAGATCGGAATATCATCAAAATATCAACACAAACCTTAAATGGCCGGATTACGAAGACGGTTCATGCAAGGCGAAGAGGGTGGCCAGGAGCATTGAATCAGCAAATGGCATGACTAAGAATTCAGAAATGGCCATAGTGACATCGAAAGAGCATCTTTCCACATCTGATCCCCTCATTCGTATCTGATGGTAACCCGACCTCGGATCAATCTTCGAAAAGAACTTAGCCCCATGTAGCTCATCAATGAGCTCATCTATCCTGGGAATGGGGTATCTATTTTTGATGGTGCTTTGGTTCAAAGCACGATAGTCCACGCACATGCGCATGGTACCATCCTTCTTCACAAGAACCACTGCAGATGCAAAAGGGCTCTTGCTTGGGCGTATGAAACCCATCTCCAAAAGTTCCCGGATATTCTTCTCGATCTCATCCTTTTGCCTCTTAGGATACCGATATGGAGTTGTGATGCGGTTTAGCCCTTCGCCAGAGCTCTATGATGTGTTCTGAACCTCGATCAGGAGGAGGTCCAGGAGGTAAATCAGCAAACACTTTACTCTTCTTGGTGAGTAAAGACTGAATATCTGGAGGATGCTCTATTTTCGTTTCAGCTGAACTAGCTGGAAGAACCATGCATTCCGCAGCCCACTCCACTTGGTCATGACGTATCAACCTTGCCATCCTCTTGAATGACACAATCCGAGGGCCACCATTTGACATTCCCCTCAACACCACATTCTTTCCATCGGATTGAAATTTGAGTTCCATGGTTTGCAGATTAAAAGAGATCTCTCCAAGAGATCGCAGCCATTGAATGCCAAGGACAGCATCCGTATCTCCAATATTAACCACATAGAAGTCATCCTTGACTTCGTAATTGCCCAATTGCATTGACATGTTGGGAATCCTCTTGGTGCATGAGATGTGAAACCCATCAGCAACCATAACTCTGAAACCTTCAAAGTCTTTTGTTTGCAATCCTTTCTTTGCCACCACAACTTCGTCTATGAAGTTATGTGTTGCTCCAGTGTCAATTAAAGCAACAATGCGCTGCCCTTTGATCATCCCACGAACTTTGAAAGACTCATTCTTTTGGAAGCTCGAAAGTTGAGCCAATGTACCACCACCTTCTTTTTCACTTTCAGACTCTTCTGGAGTTTTTTCTTCATCGCTGTCCTCAAAATCAGCTTGCTGATCAGAAAAATCAGAATTGCTTTCTTCAGCTGTATAGAACTCAATTTGATGGATTTTAGCACCCTTTGGGCACACATGATCTTGGGACCATTTTTCCCAACAACGGAAACATAACCCCTTTCTTCGGAGTTCATTGATAGTCTCTGGATCCAATCTTGTGCCATGAGGTTTCTGTGGTTTAAACTCCTTATGGTGAGGCTTTTGATGAAACTTTTTCCCTCTATCCCCCTTGTGAAATGCTGGTTTGGAATGGAACTTTGCTTTGGGAGCAGCCCACTCCATGTTTCTAGCCTTTTTCATTGCTTCTTGTAAGGACGGTGGATCAAAAGCTTTGATCCAACCCTTGAGTGGCTCCATCAATCCTTCGCTGAATAGGATCACTAATCTTCTCTCAGTGATTCCAGTGACCATAACTGAAAGTCTTTGAAACTCAGCTATGTAGGCATCAACAGTGCCATACTGTCTCAACTGTGCCAACTCCCTAAAATGCACTTCTGGGTCCTTCTTCTCGAACCTCTCAATGAGTCTATTGGTGAACTCATCATAGCTAGTGATAGACCCATGACCTAAGGTGACTAGGCCATGGTACCACCACTCATGCGCCACCCCATCTAGGTGTAGCGTAGCGAATCTAATCGCTTCTTCTTCAGCCATTGGCCTAAGAGCCAAATAGTTGTCTAGCTTCTGTATCCAAGCTCGAGCAGAATTATTATCGCTTCCATCAAAATGGGCAAGCGTAACCTTGTTGAGAGCTTGATGCCAGTCTCCTTGTGCTGGAGTTCTTCTTTGATCATAATTTCTCCCTTGGCCTCTATCCTTCCGTCTATACTCCATGTAATCATTGAAGGACATGTCAAGTTTGACCTCATCAGGAAGGGTGTCATACTCCGTACGGCCTATCCTCACCCTCTCCAAAGATGAAGCATTTTCTTCGGGGTCAAGGTGTGGGTTAGCTGGCGCCAAAAACGTGGGTTTTAATGGTCTAGCAGAAATGTAAGTGTTGCTCCCTGAAGGTTGGGTGACATGACCATTGTGGTGGTTGGAAGCACTGTGCTCCCCGGCATGCCCTGTATTGTGTTGTGGAATATTGGGACCCAATTTCCCCAACATGAGAGAAAACATATCCAACAAGGCATCCATCTTCTTATCGAGTCCTTGACCTAGATTGGCTGAATTGTCTATACCTTTCCCACTGTCACTTCTGTTGCCAGAACTTCTTTCATTATCCCCCATTTCTGTTTCCTGTGAAGGCTCCCAATTAGCCCTCAAAATCTCTGAAGCTGTTTGACCTTCTGGGGCTTGATACAACGTGTCGGCCGTAATCTCTCTTGTATACTCTTGCCAAATACCCTGCATTCTCACATCACTCCTTAGAAAGCTATTGATTTCCGCAGGATGGCGAGGATCATTAATCGATACCAACTGTGAAATATTCAGGCCCAAATTTTTTGTTTTCAGTTTTACAGTACAGCGATTGCACCGTTAAAGGTTGAGGAAAACCAAGCATTTTGAAAGCAACTCTAACGAGGAATGCGAGCATTGGTGGAAGGGTCTTCTACTCTAAGCGAAGAACTCAGCGTCAGTATATGTACTACCCAATCAATCAGGGTGAGAGGCTGACCATATGGCAATTGATTAAGAAGCAAAGCGATGAGAAATCTTTGGCGTGGAAACTACTCAACACCCAGAATGTGCTTGCTCACCCAGAATGGGAAGTAGCTACCATAGGGCGGAGTTATCACTATTTCAAACTAGTACTGAAAGCAAGAACAAGTATTACAAATAATGACAAAGCAATATTAAAGAATATTGGTCAGTACTACTGCCAGTTTACAAAATATAATAATTGCCTGCAATGTCAATATATCAAAGTCTTTCCAGATGGAGTATTCAACAGTATATCTGCTACAAGCTCTAAGTAAACCACAATGCCAAATACAAATCAGAAAATGCAGATTTCTCGAACTGTCATAATCAGATCTGCACTTTTAACATATAACCAGCAGCTTACAACCTTAATGAATTGTTCATAACTTTCTCAGATGTTATCCGATTGATGCGAAATAAAATGCATTACTCTCTTAAGACATAGGCGACCAACCCAAGACACTAAGACTGATTAAAATGACTCTAATTTAATTTGCACGGACTCCAATGCAGTTTCAAGAGGTACGGCCCAGCTGGGAAGTTCGACCTCTATTTAAAAATTCAATACATCACCAAAAAATCTGCAACTTGAACTATTGAAGCGCCCTTCCTAGACAAAGAGAATGGGCTAATACCCAGATGCAATATTTTTGTCTTTTTCGAAATATGACTAAAAACATGAATCTGCTGTCTACAACAATGCAAGATGCTGAAACCACTAATATGCCAAATCTAATCTAAGTTTGCAATAAGCTGAAATACAATGCACAAACTTAAATGCAACTCACAATACAATGAATCTACCACTATGATGTTGATAACAAGGCAGGCGATGCACCTGCACCCCAAGCTACGGAGGCCTTCGGGCTTGAAGGCGATTCCAATGGAGCAATCCTTACGTACGGCATAGCAGGTATGGTGGAAGGCAAAAGATGAAGAAATGATGCACCAAGACTCCCTTTTATAATTCTTCCGTTGACTTCACAAAACCCTAAAATCAGCTTTTAGGTCAAAACCCAATTCCCTCAATGATGGGCGTACTTTTCCTTCAAAGCTTTAGTTTTGACATTTTAATTAAATATCATTCTTGAAATATGCGCCCCTCAAACCCTTGCTTTGACTTAGGGAAATATTAAATCATCTCTTAATGAGGGCGCCACCCTCAAGGACCCACTTTTAAAAACAACATTAAGTCATTAATCTAGGCCCAAGGTCAACATTAAAATATAATATTCAAAACGTGACCTTTTTAATTAAATGACTTAACTTATCCCTCCGAATGTGCCCTGAAGCCAACTGAGCCAACATCTGATCAAACTAAAGCAGGAAGTCAACCGATCCGAATCCAACTGGAAAGCTGCCAAAAATAGAATTTACTAAAAATAGTAAATTCCAAAAAGTGCTCTGAATGCCGAGATGAACCTACCACTGCGAAGCTCCCTGAAAACCCAGAAAGAATCCGCCATTGAATCCACCATCTCTGAGCAATGACCTCCTCAAAATTAGGAAACCCTAATTTTAACTTCCGACTAGCCTTCGGGTTCCCAACGAAAGGCCAACGGTCACTGGAATTGTTAGGTTTGAGAAGGGGACATTACACAATCTGATTTGAATATGTGCTCAAGGAATATTGTCAAACAGTTTGCATACAAACTCTTTGCTTGCTGGTCTGAAGTTTCAGTCTAATTATGCTGCTGGGAGTGATGTCAAATGTGATCCAAATGCTTACTAAGATAGCTAAGTGAAGGACTAAATGTAAATGCAACTCTTTCTGACTCTTTGAATGCATATAGGTGACTGAAACAACTTACAATATGCAACTACAGCAACTAGGAATTATGTCAAACACTTTCATTGCAATCTAAAATGGCATATGTGCAATTATGACCAAGTAACATTAACACAAACACTTGGTATGCAACCTAGAGTATGGGAAATGAAGCTACAGTGATAGACATTATATCAAACACTTGCTATGCAATGTTAAAGTAGACTTTAAGCTAGAGACATTAAGACAAACAATTGCTTTGCAAATTGAAATGGAAACCACAACAAGTACATAAAGGCAAATGATGCGTTGCAACCTTATGACTCCTTTATTGAATGATAATTTGAGTACAATGCTGATATGATAGCCAAAACACTTGGCTCCACAATGATAGTTCAATACAATGCCAA
>VDFB02018199.1:0-20650 GCA_007258455.2 Sequoia sempervirens
GGTCATTGAAATGAGCACAATAAAATAAATCAACAAGAAAAAGATTAAATAAACAAACATGCTAATGTTCTTCATACCGCTAGCCAAGACTAAACTACGGTGATGCCTAATGTTGATGTCCATTATAGGAATGATGCATCCTAGTACATGATGTTATTAGATGATTTTGGGATTTATTGGATGATAGGCTATTGATACCAATAGTTTACCAACTAGTTTACTTACTGACGTAGACTTGAGACTTTGAGATTTGAGTTTTCACTTTTAAACTACTAGACTTGTTTTCGATTACATCGCCAAAGGTTGAGGATGAAGATTGATTTATTATGAGTGGATTTTTATTTCAGGTGAAAGTGGGATGGAGATGGATGGAATTTTTCAAATATTTGGATGTTTTTGAAGTTTTTGAAATGTTTTTTGAGGCTTTTTTTGGTATTTTCAAGATTTTTTTGCAAATGTTTTGATTTTCAAAATTTTCAATGTTTTTGTGTTTTCTGAGATTTTAAGAATGTTTTTTGGATTTTGTGTCTCAGGGGCTGATCAAAGATTAGCCTTTCCTACATTTAAGATCATAGACAATGTAATTCAGATGCCATGTTTTTGATGTTTTCTAACTTTTTGATCTATTTTTTAAATTTTTGATATGATTTTGGATGTTTTTGGATTTTCTTAGTTTTTTGAATTATTTTGGATTTTTCACCTGATTTTGACGATTTGGATATGAATATGTGTGACGATATCAGTGCTCTATTTTGGGATTTTTTTGAAAACAAAGCTAAGGTTGATGGATTGGATCAATGGATTGATGATGATAACATTGTTGAGGATAAACAACAATGCAAGGATAGTGTTAAGCAACACAAGGACTAGGATGGATATCTAAAGATGATGAGGGATTGATTGGATTCGATTGATCAAGATTGATGATGATAAAATTGTTGAGGATACACAACAATGCAAGGATAGTGTTAAGCAACATGAGGATTGGGAAGGATATCCTAAGATGATGATGGATTGATTGGATTTGATTGATCAAAATTTTGAAGCTTGATTTGGAACAAAATTTGTTTTAATGATTTGATGTGACATTGATGTGCAAATTAGATGCAACTGATATTGATTTTCTGGATTGATATTCGATGAAAGATAAAGTTTAATAAGGAACATCTTCTTGTCAAAATATGCCATGGGCTAGTAATTTGGATTCTAGCTCACAAATGCTTTGACCAATTTTATTTTATGTTTGCCAATGTTGGATCACCACATAAGTTGGAAGATATAGATCAAGATTTACTCCCAAATAAATATGTAAATATCTTCCCTAGTGTCTAGCAATATGTGGAATGCCATGGATGGATGTTTGGATAGGTGTGTGGATGGATGGATGTGGTAAGCACACAAATAATTCATAACAGGTTCGGATAAAGGATGCTCATTTGGATAATGCTTCATGGCTCAGATAATGTTGGGTAGGATAAGATCAATGAAAATGACCAATGTCAAGATGTTCACCATAAGAAAGTGTAAAATGTGCACCAAAGTTTTGTCAAGATCAAGATAATGTGGAAGATGGATATAAATGGATTGGATAAATAGTTCATGGATGAATGGATTTATTACAGATGAGATGGATGGGATGATATACTTCCACCTAAACTAGTGCACACAAATGCACAATTCTACACATGATGCCTATTTTCTAGGTTTTCATCATGGTACTTGCCCAAAGAGCCACCGTAGTGGTTTTCATTGGAGGACAATTTTTATCTTTACTATTTTCAATCCTTTTTTTTTTTTTTGGATTTTCATATTTTTGATTTTTTAAATTTTTCTGAAAGATTTAAAGCTCATGTTGAATCACCTTGTCGTACCGATGTAGATGCTCCTGTCATAATGTGCCATCAATATCCTACTTGAAGAAGTTGCTTTGCCAAGATACATGCACTTGAATATAACTTTTGAGATTCCTAATCGGCTTTGTTGATATTGAAGTTAACTTTTCTTTTTTACACACATTGTGATAGAGTGCCTTCTAAATCCTTATGATGAAGGGTCATTTCTAACACATGGTCAATGTGAGAATTGGATATCATGCATGGAGGCATGGATGAAGTGTTTTTAGGAATAAAATATGGATTGGTTGATAGTTTGGAACCTTTGACTATCCAAACTTGGGAAAATGAGCAATGATGGGTGGATATGAAAGTGTGCATGGAATTAGGACCAACCGCTTGCTATACTTTGTAAGTTACTTGAGAAGCCTTCTTTTTCCTTTGTGGACATCTTTGATGGATACTTTTCCCTTTTTATTTTTCCCCATAGTTTCTTTGACTAATGGAGTTTGATAGGGATAATCTTTCTTTGTATTCTTTTGTATCCATGTGTATTTGGTTTGTGCATTATGCTTCCCAACTTCTTTTTATTTCATAATGTTCTTTGTACTTTGATTCAAATCTTTCTTTTGATGTTGGTCCCAATTCGTGGATGGGGTGATGGGTGGATGAAAATTCATGACGTGGCTGGTTGTAGCATTGACATTGATTTCATCATAAAGATTCTTTGTGCTTCCTATGTTGATGTTTTCTTGAGACAAAGTTGCCCCCAATACTAAATAACCAAGACCTTGATGCTTAAGATTGCCAATAATCTGCACTAGTTCCAGGATACCCTATTCATTTAGCTCTAATACCCCGCCTTGATAATTCATATGTTGAAAGATTTTTTTTGCAATAGGATATGATTTATCTTGGAGACAAGGTGCTAATCCTTCTCTACTTTGTCGTGGATCTTCAAAGGTGATAGATTCTTTATTGATAAGATAAATTTCCCTTAAAAAGGTAAGTGATCCAGTTTTATAAGTGATAGGATCCTTCATGTGTGGGATAACTTCCTTATTGATATCTTTGGCTTGATCTTGTGAAATATCAGATTTTAATGCTTCTCCAAGAGGTATTGATGATTCACTATCCACGTAGAAGTTTCCCTCATGGTTCATTTTTTATATTCCTTCACAAGATGTTCTTGATTCACAACTTCTGTAGAATCCCTCTTCATGACCCATTTTTGATGTCTCTATATTTTTTTGTTTGTTGATCATGTGTACAAATGTTAAGAGTAGGAGACTCTTGTCCCTTGGTAATGATATCAAGAGTATGAGACTCTTTTTTTGAATGAAAATAATCTACATGTCCATTAGGAGTAAGAATCTCATGGGTAAATGGAGGAATATGTGCTATATAGATATGATCATCATTTGTGACATCTTGTATAGATAGGAGAGTGTCCATTAGATCATTGTAGTATCTTGGAGATACAAATTCTTGACATGGGTCAGTTTCAAAGGATGGATTGCTTATAAAGGTTTCTTGGATATCTTTATTAGTAATGGGAAGTGTCTCAATATCCTCTTGATCTTTGAGTGAATTTGGATCAAGTGTTGAGTTGAGGATTTCTTCAATATCTATAACCATGAGGTCAAACGATGTCAATATGTCTTGGAAAGGACCATTGCTAGACTTTGGAGAAAGATGTTGATCATTCTTTGGAATAAATTCTTGAGATATGTCCTCTAACTCATTAGGTGATGTAGAGACATTTTCAACATGATCATTAGTCGATGGATAGTGGATTATGTCAATAGGATCAAATAATTCTAACACTCCTTGAAATAGATCATTGTTTGAGGGGTTTTGATGATGAATAAAAAGTGACTCTTGATGTATGTTGAGTTGATCATCAGATGAGGTAGAAACATCTTCAAAATGCTCAATGATGGAAAAATCTTGATAATTATTTTCAACAATTTTGGTGGAGAGATTGTCAATGTTTTCAACCATAGGATCAAATGATGTTAACATTTCTTGAATTTGATCATTGTTGGGTATTGTTGGTGGATTTTGATCATGATTGAAAAGTTATTCTTGGAATATGTTTATTTGATTGTTGGATGAGGTAGAAACATCTTCAAGGTGCTCACTGATGGATAGTTATGATTGATTTTGGAGATGTGATGACTAATCTTCGAGATGGGGTGATCGGGTTTGTTGTTGATGTTTTTTTATCTTGATATCCAAACTTTTGACATTGGAGATAGTGTTCTTGATGTGGTTGTGGACACAACTCAATGCTTTGATGGCATTGTTCAACCAATAGAAGAGTGCATTTATTTTTGTGTGGAGATGTCTCTTGGCTCAATATGTCAATTATTTTGGCAAGTGAAGCGATTTGATCTAGCAAATTTTGATCTTGATCTTGATGTAGTTGATTTAGTTTTTGCTCAAGAAAATTTGGAATGTATACTTGTGGTGTTTGTAAGGGATCATGGACAAATTGATTTTGGAATTTTTTTTGATTTGGGATGATGTTCAAATTTGGCATTATAGGTTAAAATTGAACATTGTTGTGGTTGGGAATCACATTGCCTTGATTTAGGTAACTTTGATTTTGCATGGTGTTACCTTAAATTGGATCAATACATGGATTCATTAGCATATTTTTTATACTTTGGAAAACATTTGTATGATTTGCAAACATATCTATCCCAAAGTTTACCAAGTGTGGATTTGAAATTTTCATGTTTGGTAAAGTTTTACTTGGTATATTCACATTTGGCATGTATGGATTCAGTGGGGCAACGTTCTTTTATTGAAGACTCATGTATTGATTCTTTGGTTGATTGATTTGTAGGTTTGGAATTTGATTTAAATCTACCATAGGGAAAGGTGTTCCAAACTTTAGATTGGGCATAGTTACATTTGTTGTGCCATTGAGGTTTGTAGGAGATAATGATCCCATGTATGGATTGTATAAATGTGAGTCTTGATAGCTAATTGGAATTATAAGGCTTTGATATTTTGGTTGGTTTAGACTGCTCATGATGTATAAATCAGGTTTATATTCCATGCTCTTCTTGTGTTGAGGTATAGTTTGTATCGTAAAATAAGGATCAATTTTTAGGAATGTGGGAGGTGAACCTCTAACTCCTTAGATTGATCTAAACTTTAGGCACAAAAAAGAAAATCTAGGATGATAAGGATCAAAGGGTGATCATGAGGTAAATGAAAGACAGATGATGTGAATGATTGAACTCTTAAGAAACCTTGAAGGGGATACTATACTTTAGGACTTTTGGAGTTTTTATTTTTGAATTTGATTTGGTTTGATTTGATTTTGGATTTTGGATTTGATTAGGATTTTGGATTTGGATTTGGATTTGGATAATGAACAAATATATCCCAAGATGTTGGATGTTATCTATGGGATAAAATTGCTCATAAGATGATAATTTGACTAAGTGTATGGAGAAGGATGCATCTACACACACCTAACCAAACAAGATGACTTTGATGTTGATTTGAAGGATTTTACCCAAAGTCTAGTATGAATGATTTTTCCAATTGTTCAAAAGTTGTTTGTGAGATGTTTTATTGATGTTTTGAGGATGGGTGAAATGTTTGATTTTGATCCTAAATGAACCTAAGAAGGACTTGTTTACTAGACCAAGATATTGAAGAACATGTTTTTTTCTAAGAGTAGTTCAAACCAAAAGACCAACGTTTGTATGGAAATCCATAAGAACAAAATATAATAAGCACTCATATGGGGTTCAATTGATTTAATTTTGGTTAATGAATTTATTTTACTACAAACATGAGCTCTTTCTTAGCTTTTCAGACTATATGTCTAATGTCCCAATTTATTTTCATCCCACAAGGTCCATTATGTGGAAATCAAGAAGATCAAGGCAATAGTTTCCTAATGTTGACTTTAGTAAGAGAAAATTGAGATGTAAATCCAAATACTCATAAGCCTCTAAGGATAGAATCCGTAGGGAAAGCAACAGCACTTATACTTTTGAAAGATATTTGCTCCTCCTAAAGGGTTTGAAATTTGATGATCATTTTGAATGCTTGTTTTCCAATGTTTTAAATCCAAGAAAAGTGTTTTGATTCCAAAATTATGCACAAACCTAGGATAGAATGAGACAATATTTTTTGAGTTCTCACTTAGATAAATTTAGTTGTGCCTACTCTTAGCAGATGATTAGAAGCTTGAGCACACTAGCTCTTCTCCACTACACACACTTCTCAGGTCAGCCAAGTTTCAGTACCCATGAAACTACCATGGAATACTTCCCATCTATACTAAGAGCCACAAAATTGTGAGATGGCTTCAGAATGATCGTTCTTGCACCAACAAATAGATAAGGATTTGGTCTTCTAAACAAGAGGTTCTATTATAGGCATTCCATTCATGGGGGGTCATCCATATGGAAAGAGACCATTGATTCCCTTCTTCTCAAAACAATCCTCATGATACTTGAACTTTCCGTAAGTACCCACACTTATATATTGGGTGGAAGTCGCTTGGCTTTAGCATTTTCCCAGTGGGGTCATTCCCTGGGGTGATTACTTTTTCCCATCAGGCGGGCCCTCTAAGGGTAAACAAAAGAGAGCAAGAAGATCTGTAGTTTGATCAATATTTTGTTTAGAAACAAAGAGAGAACACACACAATATACTCCACTCACACTAGCAAGATTTTGTTCAATTTTAAGAATCCAAATTGAAGTGTGGAGGCAATCTTTTGACAACTTAATATCACAAAAAGAATTTTGATTCTCAAGACCATCGTGAAGTGCGAGAGAAGTGTATATTCCTTTTTAAATGATATTACTTTGTGAAAAATATTTAAAAAATACCAAATGCACATGTTCTTTTAAATTCCAAAAGAAAAATTGATTTCTTTTTAAAGCACCAAAATAAATTTTTTGAAGTTGTTTGTTCAATTTCAACCCAAAAGTAAAGTATAGTAAGTTTCTAATGTTCAATTTTAGCATAGCTTTGAAAAAAATCAATCAATGATTAATTTTAAATCCAAATTGATCTAGTTGTCCTAAGATAGAAAATAAAAGTAGCAATTGGATGCTCTAGACTATTACACTAAGCATTTAAATATTCTTTTCAGGTTCAATGTCCACTTTCTTCAACTAAAATCTGCTTGTGGTCTTTGATTCCAATGCCCAATTCTAATGCCACTGAGTCTTTATGAAAAATCCCCCCAAGAAAATTTATGCCTGCCATTTCAAGTATCTGCAAAAGAAAATAATGGTTAGATCACTAAAAAATCCATCAAATTTGATGCAACCTTAAGAAACTATATGATCCTGAGTATGAGACTGAATCACGAGATAATTTTTTTTGAAGTTTCAACCATATGTCATCTTGCTATAATGATAATTAGACAGTAAGATTAAATTTATAAAAATGCATATTCTAACCAAACCATATATGAGAGAACTATGATAGTCCTAAACTTTTGAGGCAGCAAGTATTAATACTGCTTTTATCAGTTTGATGTTAATGTAGTGCCAACCTACTACATTGGATACCTCCTTTTACCATCTATGATGTGAGTAAATAAGAAAAAAGTCACTTCATTCGATGGATGAAATGAATTTTTATTGCCCTATGGTGATTATATAGATATTGTTTGGATTTTTCTTATGAGAGCACAAATCACATTTAATGATCATCATTAAAACCCAAACAAACCTACTTTGTGTGCTAAGTAATGGGAGTTAGCTTCTTAAAGACTAGCATACACAATTGGCAAGCTGCTTGTATGATGTTATCAAAGTCAATAAAATGAAACAATTAAATACAGTCTTTTCAAAGATGTTTTCTTTAGTTGGAAGATATAATATTACAACTGTGTGTGGCATAAATACCCAAATGAATGTATGTTCCTAGCAATAATGCAAAAAATTACAAATGGTAGTAGGAAAAAGACCAGTTGAAATAATTGTGACCTAACAATTCAAGGACCTACTTGACGTGATTCAAACTTAGAACCTCTAAGCCTCTAGACTCCAATACCTATAGGATAGATTTTTGTGGTGCTTTGTGAAGTGATAGGTATCACCTGGGAATGATCGTTTAATTTACACGTTGCAAATTTGAAAGAATAATATTTTCCCTACATTGATTTGTGCCTTAAATTTGAATAGCTTGTAAAAAAGGTTAAACAAAAGTGCAACATTGCTATTATTGACACCTATGTAGCTCGTTATTAAAGTAGGGAAAGTGAAATAGGTAATATGATAAGAGGAAGTAGTAATTTAATTGGATCAATGGAGCTCATATTAGCAAGAACACATATAAGTGGGTGATAAAAAAAAAACAAAAAATATAAACAAGATGAAATAAGCAAGCATGCATGCAATGGCTGCTTGGTCCTCTCCATTGCTATCTCTTGTGCGCTAGAAAAAAAATATTAAACCATTTTGATAAATGAAATAAGCAGTGAATGTTTCAATGCGACTTCACATTGGACATGATTTTCTTTCTACCCGACTTGCAAATTTATTGTAGCAGAAAAATAGGTAAGCACAGTAACAATAAGTGACATAAGCATAGTGATAGGTGCAACAATAGGAGATTACAACACAATGGAAAAAAAAAATGCAATATGGTATGATGAATGTAATACCCCCATGTTTCTGATACTATTTACTACTATTGTTTACTTTTATATGTTAGTGTGATACTGAATTGTGATGGTGATTGGTTCATTGTTTTGGTGTGTGTGGTTGCGTAGTTTAGTTGATTGCTACAGTTGATATTATTATTATGATTTATGATACTCTGTATGTAGGGTTTGGATTATTTTATTATGCAATGCTTTCTCTCTAATGTTTTATATGTCGATGTGATAATCCTATGGTGATCATGTTATTTGAATTCAGTATTATTTTATAATGCAATGGTTAAATAATTAGTTAGGATGTTGTAGTTAAGTATCATGTTATCTTATGAGTAATTTGGTTAGAAATGTTAGTTTGTCATTGATATTGTAATTGTTAGAATAGATTAGGTGAGAAGGGCAGTCTTAGCATCACTCGTTTGTGCCACTACTTCTTGCAATTCTACGATAGAATGTTGATTATATATATATATATATACATGTACTACTTGACATTTATTTGGATGCGGAGTTGGGATTAGAAGTCGATTCCACACAGCGGTGAGAATGGCTCATTAACAGGTAGAGTATTGAAAAAGGGAGTAGGTTTGGAAGTGTCCCCGTCCCAAGTCCGTCGTCCTGTTGTACGTTGTTGTGTCATGACTGAAGTTTTTGTTCTCGTTGGTTGTGTAGTTTGATTGTTGAAGTATTCATTTTATTTATGGTTCATGTTTATTTAATTAACCTTATTTTATAAGATAATTGATTAAAGTTGTCTAGTTGTTTTGATTTAATTGTGAGTTAGTAGAATGTTAAATTTAAATATATAATAAATTAAAAAGTGATTTAATTTATTAAAAGAGTAAATAATTATTTTAAATTAATATTGTTGATAATAATTAAATTAAGTGAATATTGATAAGGATAATTAAATATTATCTTTTTATTAATATTAAATTAGAAAATCATGTGAGGATAATATCTAAATTAAATAAATTATTTTAATTAAAAGCGTAGATAAATTGTGCTTTTAAAATTTTGGGAAAAGGGACCTTGTTGATAGAACTTTTTGAAAAAAGAAAGCGGAAGAGATTTATTGAATCTCTATCTTTGATTTATTATTTTTATGAGGGAAAATTATTCACACACAAGTTTTGCTCTGTTGTTTTGGATCTAAAAAGTAAAAATAAGAAAGATAGTTTTTGGGGGTTTTGGGTGTTTTGGGTAAAATTATTGTGGTTTTGGAAAGAAAAGGGATATCAGAAGAATATTGAAGGCAGAAGATCGAGAAAGGAGTTACAGGCAAGGATTCGGGAAGAGGCTACGGAAGGGATTCTTCTTCAAACGAAGGACTCCAGGTTTCATTCTTTAAATTTACTGTTATTTTATTGTTTGGTAAATTAAATCTAGTTGTTGAGTTTGAGAAATACATTCCTTTATTTCTTTTGAAAATGAATCTATCAATAGAAAACTTGTTTGTATTAAAACCCTTGTATCTTCTATTGAAAACATTAGTAAACCTTTTTGAAATTTTATAGTTTCCTAGTGAAATCTTTTGTTTCAGAATAAAATTCATCTTAAATTGAAGGTCAAGATTTCAAGTCAGATCTATTAGGAGTTTATTGAAAAATCTTTTGAAAATCCTCATAAAAACTTAGTAGGATGGAAACAATTGTTTTGAAAAGGAAAATTCTTGTATTAGTTAAAATTTTGTATGTCCAAATTTATTTTAGATCTATGAAAGAAAAATCAATTCGTTATTGTGTTGAAATTATTTTGAAAAGAAAATCTTATTTTGTTATCATTCAAATTGGGATACCCAGATCTGTGTAAGAAAACAATTTATTTTTAGGTGTTGTTATGAATCTCTATATATTTATATATATATATAATAATAAGTAAATTTATATATATATAAATTAATTAATATATCTAATTGAAATTCAAAATAGTATACATTTTAAATTTATGTATTTTGAATCTTTTCTAGAAATGCATGTCTGCAAATTTCATATTATAAAATATTTTTTTTGAAAGAAAATTTATTAAAAAACTTTACACAAAATAAAAATAAAATATATAAATAAAAAATTTCAAATTTTAAGGTGGTGTGTGGACGGCCGCAGCCGTACCACCCACCCCGGGCACTGCGCACAGTCCAGGACTGTGCACAACAGTCTGAACTGCGCACAACAGTCCTGACTGTTGTATGCAGTCATGGGGGACTGCGGCCTCCCGTTTGGGAGGTACGCAGTACCACCAAAAAGGACTGTGCACTTGTTTTTTTTAAAAATAGTTTTAAAATTTTTAAAAAAAATTATGCGTTTGTTTTGTAATATGTATTATATATATTTTATATTATTTAAATATATATATATATTAATATATATTATATATTATTTTGTATATATAGATTAATGTTCATAAATATATATTATATATATTAATTGTTAATTTTTATAATAAGATTTAAAAAGTAGGATTTTTGATAGATGTTTTATTTTTATTTACATATATATGTGTGTGTATACAAATATGTATATATATATATATATGTTGAGTATGTGTATTGGAATTATAAACTTAATATGATTATTTTTACAAGTTATTATAATATAGTGAGATTGAGAAGATTATGAATAAGCTATGTGATTATTAAATAAATTGAATAGTGCAACGCTATAGTATAGGTTTGTAAATTAGAAACAAATTGTGCTTTGAATTTTATCGAACTTTCTCGAGATGTTGATTTACAATTTTGGTAAAGTTTATTGAGTTGTTGGCATTGTTCTATGATTTTCTCACTCTCGAGATTATTCATTTTATTTTATTTTAGTTGATGTTCTTTGAATAGGGTTTAGGTCATGTGGAAAACCCTAGAGTTAATTTTTCTAATTGTAGGAACCTAATTTGTGTTTAGGACTTCCAGAGGTGGGGACACTGTTGTTTATTTTGATCTTGTAATTTGATGTGGTTCTTATGTTCTGGTTTTGGTTAATGAACATTTGGACTGTACCATTTGTTAACGTTATACGTATGATTTTATGCAAGAGGGTTGTGCCTCATGGTTGATCCATTGTTGGTTCAGTTTTCCTTGTTGATACAATCCTGTTGAGTTGGATATTCTTGTGCTAGAGTGTCTAGAGAGAGTGGCTCTAGTGGGGGCCGGCGCACAAAGGGGCTGTCAGGGTAACCCACATAGAGTTAGATTAATCAGTGATAACTTAAGTAATAAACCATGGGTGGGGATTAAACACTAATAAGATAATTGTGAAGCCTCATCCGCTTGTTAGTGCTATCACAGACAAAAGGGGACAGAGAAGGTCGTGGTTGGCAAAGTCATTACCTTGTCCTCATGAAAGGTTAACGACTCCGCATGAGTAACCCTATGGAGCTGCCTTGAGATAGGGATGTCGAGAACCATAGATGGAGGCTGCACTCAACTTGGTTGTCCGAGAATCCATGTAGAGATGGAGGCGTACCCCGTGATAGGTTGTCCTGATAATCCATGTGAAACCATGTGATGACACTCTCTCTAACATTTCTCCTATTTGTGTTGATTTGCATCAAGTCCCTGAAGTGATTTATTGATTTTGTCTTTGGTTATCGCTGGAAGCAGTCTTCATATTATGTCCGAGTTTCATTGATGCTGTGGTTGCACTCAGTTATGTTCTAAAGTGATTTGTTGTTGTGCCTTTTGGTGTTGTCGTTGTTGAGTTTCTAAGTGGTCTTTAATGTTAAGTTGTCTGTCTAGAGTTAGAATTGTGTTACTGTTAGACGTGCTTGGTCGGGGATCCTTCCTTGTCTACTCCCAGCACGGGGGTGGTTGGGTGGAACGTGCTTCGCACCCCGTTGGGTTCCCTTTCTATTGCAGATGTATCTTTTATTGCAGGGTTTTGGAGGATGTTGATGATCCAGTAATTCTTTGTACCAGATGTATGTTTTTACTTCAGATGTAATGTATTCAATGATGTATTGTCTCCCACGTGTGTTGGGATGACCTTGTTGTAAATTGTATAGGTGGTTATTGAGATGTAATTTCAGTCAATTGTATTTTACTAGATCATTTGGATGTAATGTATATTCAGGCCATGTATTTATTCAGGATCATTTGTTATAGTTGGTTATGTTGAGTTGTATCTATTGAAATATGTAACACTTTATATCTTTATAATTACATGTATTGTCATATGTGCATATGGTATTAATATGGTTATTGTTAATGGATATTTTAAATGATGAAATGGGAATGAATGGATTTATGTAACTGTTTAATTATTGTTTTATTGATTATCTTTGTTATGGGTTAGAATAGTAATGTCACCTCATGTACCCCAATGGAATTAGTCGTGTAACTTAGTACATTGTTATGTTAGAATACTTGAGTATGTTTATTATATTCTTTAAAAAAAAAAAATTGTTCCGTTGTTATTAGTTCCTTTGGGGTTCGCACGGGCTGCTACAGATTCCTACTTTAGAAAGATTTAAAATGTTCATTTTAACAACACCAAATTTGAAGTGTGAGAGTTGTTGTTGTTCATTTTAAAGCACCAAAAGGAAATTCCTAAGTTAATAAGAAAAAATATTTGTGGCTCCAAAGATCTTGGACCAATCATCTTCTCTATAACAAAGGTGTTAGTTTTTTTCATAAAATAATGCACCATAAATCTTGCAAGATCTTGCCAAGAGATGTTAGAAACTTTCCAAACACAACACACAATCAAATATTAGGGTTAGACAATTGATTAAGCATTAAAAACCCTATAACCTAGACCAAATTGTGAGGTAAGTTAACTTTAAGTGCACCAATGAAAAATTTAAATGCATAAAAAATTGAAAACCACCTACACTAATGCAGAGATCATGAAATTCTACCCAATTTAAAAAAAAGCGTTGAAAAATACTTCTGTATGACCAAGATATGATCATTTAAAGATAGGGTAAACAAAGGCACCCCTGTCAAAAGCAAATGCAAGTTTCTTACAAAAAATGTGACCTTCCCATGGCAAAAGTGACCTTTGTAGAAAATGCGAGTTTCTAGGCATGGCAATGGAAAATTTCTTCTGGGAAATGGCGTGGAACGCCTTTCAGAATCCCTCCAGAGCCCTATAGCTTCAATTCAACTCACGAAAACATTAGTATTTTGGACCATTGGTCCCACCAGGTGTGCCAAAATGTGTGAGGGGGAAGGAATCCATCGTGAAAGACGTGAAATCAAGATCAAATGCAAGATTGAAATCAGAAACTAATCTAATTCAAAACACTTTAATCTATCCCATTCCACTACCATGGAAATGGAAAATCTAAATACTGAAGCGAAATTACATCCTTTAAGATTAACAAACCCAATCTTAAAGAATAAATAAATATTACCATCCCCATGTTATGTATTGCAATGATGCCATTGTTCTGATTGCAAAGCTTCCAACATTGCTTTCTAATGAAAAAGATTGATGACTGAAGCTGCTGAACTTAAGCGTCGAAGCCCCACTCACTGCCGGATTGGTGGACAAATAATTTCATTGTATAAGGTAAGCGAAACTCTTTTGATGCTTATTTGTAGCTATAAGCGCCTTTTGTCATATATGTTCAAATCTTTGAACTGACAAATAAGATCATGGGAGAATATTTTGACTTCAATGGTCGTACCGAGTTGAGAGGATTTAGACATGAGAAAATTGTGCAAAGTTGATTGCACAATTAGGGTGATTGAAGAATAGATTGGCTAGTCAGGATTTTGATTGCTTAGTTAGCAATTGATTGATTAGTTAGGGTTGAGTTACGAATTAGATGGCTGAGTTAACAAAATTAGATTGCTTAGTCAAAATGTTCACACTTCCATTTAATCGTGAAAGTAAGAATAAGGAATATGAATTAACCGGACACTAATTAATCTCTTTGAGCTGAACGCGGCAAATCAATTTTGACTTTTAACTAAATAGATATTTTCCTTAGGCCAACTAATTTAGAAGAGCTAGTTAAGTTTTAAGGGAAATTAATAAATAAACAATTAATTAATATCAACAGAAATGCAGATAGAATTTGACTTTAATAAATGTGCCTTTATTTATTAAAGTGATGGTGTTGGAATGAATTAAATAATTTAATTCATTTAATTTGAAAGGGGAAAGTTGTTTAATTCAGCAACATCACATAAATCATTTAATTAAATTAGAAGAATATGTGGCTAAAGAATTAAAACAATTATTTAATGTAGAAGTTGGAAAGTGATTAAATGAAGAGTTAACTAAATAGGATACTTTAGTCAACAAAGAGAAAGTGGTTGTTAAGTTTGAGGGAATAATGCATGCAGAGATAATTGAATAGTTAACTAAATATATTGTTTAGTTAACTAAAAAGAAGAATTAGTCCATGTGGAGAAGATAATTAATTAAATAATATTTAATATTATTTAATTTAGAAAATATGGGATTAAATAATTGAAATAATTATTTAATGTAGAAGTTGAATGAGAATTAAATAATATTTAATATTATTTAATTTATGAGGGGGGATTGATTGATTTAATTAATCAATTCTTTTTGGATTTGAACTTGAAAATCAAGTTTGACTTTTGTAAACAAAGTTGCATTGGTTTGATTTGATTTTGATGATATTTTGAATAGTATTATTAAATTTATTCAAATATGGAAAGAAAGTGAGTTAATTAAATTATTATGATTTAATAATTTAATCAACTTAGGGGACTATAGTTAATTAGTGATATAAATAAATAATTGACGTTATTTAATTAATGATGAAGAATGAAGTTAGATTAGGACTATATTAAATAAATAAAATTTATTTAATTTTTTGAATTTGATGAAAACGTGAATTAATTAAATAATGTTGTATTATTCAATTAATAGCAGAAATTAGGTTTTTAGGATTTTATTAAATAAATGAAATTTATTTAATTGGTCGAAAATGATGAAAAAGTGAATTAATTAAATAATGTATTATTATTTAATGAATAGGGAAAATTTAGGGTTAAAATGCTAGTTCATAGGCTAGGACGATTTTAGGTGTCTACAAGTACAATCCAATGTAATTTTTAGTTTATAAGTATGTGAAGTTTTGGCTGTGTTAGCTCTCAAAAATGCAAGCGAAATGCCTCAAGAGGTTGCCAATCTCTTGATACATTTTAGGGTAACAAACAAGGCCAAATGGTTTGAACCTTCTTCTCTTCAGGTGCTGCCAGACCTAGGTGGGTATACCTATATGAATGAAGCAGACTTAAAGTTGTACGACTTGACTAATTTGATGGATCTATTATGATGGCTCAAAGTGTAATAGATGAAAGCTTGCTAACTACTACTAAAATATGAGATGTGAATGCTTGAATAATATTTTATAAAATTCTAAAATGGATTTGGTGTGACCAGTGCCTACTTTTTTTTGGTCTAATGGATTCAAGAGGTAAATGATATGTGTTTCCCATTTTTGGCTTAACTCTAGTTGCTAGGCACTTTGAGAATGAGGTTCTATGACTGGCATAAAACTTCACTAAATTTATGACTTGCATAAATTGTGCTGGAATATTTTCTTACCAGGTTCTTCAATTAGAAAAAAAGAAATCTTTAAATAACTGTGATTCATCCAAAAGAATTTAAATATGACTTGCAGACACCAATTGATTAATTCACACAAAATGGGAATACATTTCAATAAATTAGAAATACACTTGATATACTGATTTAAATGATTAAAAAACCTCAAGTTGGAGACAACCAGATAAAAATGTAAATAATTGCATCACAACAACTAAACACAAAGAAATGATTTCACCAAATTTATGCATTCCTCTCCATTATACAATTTGAAAATATTTTACAATGTATAGCATGATGTTTTATTTCGGCAACAATTCACCCTATCCAACTACCTAACCTACTGATTCTCAATCCCTAAATATAATCTCCCTATTTTTATGATTTTACTGTACATATATACAATACACATTTTAGGGTTATGACCCTTCATTTGTTCCAATGCAACTTTTCAATATTCTTTCGCAAAAATTAAATATTTAATTAATTGCCATTTTGGAAAATTAAATATTTTAGTTAATCTTCATCATCTCGAGCGAAATAATCAATTAACCTTCCATAGATGAAATAATTGACTTTAACTCCTCATCTTTGCATTCTCGTGAAAATCATTTCGCAATAAATTCTAATTCCTTTGCTGGAAAATCTCCTGTTCATTTCAATTTAATAAGTTATTCCTTGGGTAAAATAATTATTCATTTTTTTAACCCCATTGGTGAAAATATCCCACCTCCTTGCATAAATATTTTGTAAATTTCACCTTTTTTGCATTTGTGGAAAAAATAATTATTCACCTTATAACTCCATTTGTACAAAGATTTCATTTTTCAATGAAAATAGTTTACCCCACGAAGAAAATATTCACCTTCACCTTCATTGAATAAATCATTTTATTACTCCGTAATTTCAATATTTTAAATCTATTTTCCATATTACACGAATATCACTTATTTTAATTATTTCTCCCCATTTCCAAACTTTCGGCCAAATATGCATCATCAAAGAAGCATATATTTTTTCTTATGATGGTTATGTATTTCCCCCATGAAATCTCCATCAGCGTGAAAAAACACACTCGACATGGCTTTAAAATTTTTAATCTAATCCTTATTCTCTTGCTGTTGAAGCTCCATTGTTTGGCTAACGGTAAAACTCTTTCTGAAGACACCTCATCGGTGTAACTTACACTATTGGAGGGATCTGAGAAATTTACTCCGACAGTCATGTCTTCCCGATGGCTTTTAGGGCTTTTCACCTGACATTTGAATTCACCTCTATTCATTGTTCACCATGTCTTGGAGTTTACCCTTGGCTCTTGAAATACATCTTAATCACTTTTAAAGGGATATAGTATTAACATCTAGACTGGGCTTGAATGCATACAAGATCTTTGTTCTTTCATTGTAACTAGTTGCTCCACAAGTCATAGGCTTCCTGAGCTTCAACACATATTTTGTGAGAGAAAAAATATTATAAAGCCTATTTTTCTTGAAAAAAATCTCTACAAAGAATTCCTTTGTCATAGGGCGTCGTACTTCTGCACATTTAGCAATAAACCCTCCCTTCACCAAATCCAACCAGTTGGCTTACAAAACTTTGGCCCAATGAGAAAGTTAAGATCAGTGTTTCGCTCATCTTCATGTACAAGTGTGGTTGTGATACCAAGTTTTCTATGAGATTTTGTGATGCTAAGAACCTCACAGAACATATGTGTTAGAACAATATTAACCTCATTCATTAGAAGAAGATCTGATTCCCTGATTATAGATCACATAGGTTAGCTTGGACTTTTCCAATCGGATGGATGGGGCATCACTTTCTCTGAAATCTAGCTTGTCTCCTCCTACTTCTTTAGAATGAGCTTTAGCGCTACTACCAGGAACCCTAAAATGCTTGTGATGTAGACCACAATCTTCTAATGGCTCACTTATCTTAGTTATGCATGAAGCTATTGATGACATCCAAGATAAAATTCTCACATATAGGCGTCGATCTCTTCATAATGTGACATAGTTTCATATAATCCTCTTATCTCAGTCTTAGAGTGAGATTCCATTTTATGCTCAATGCTAAAACACTAAGTTGCCTCCACATGGTAATGCATGATACTTTCTAAAAGATTGTGAAACTGCAAAATCTATAGCCAGAGGAATTCAAAGAAGGGCCATAGGAAAATTCCATTCATTGATCAATATATATTGTTCTCAAACACTCCATCTGGTATTGATTCTTATGAATGACACAAAGCAAATTCTGAACCCTGTCAAAATTATAGCACCAATAACAATCAATGTTTGTGATGAAATGGCTCTCTAATCTATCATCCTGTATTCCACCAACAGCCAAAGATGCAATACCCTCCAATGTTCATACTTCAACTGCAACATATTCACAGTCAAAACATAGCTCGTGTTTGTTTTGTAGATGTCTCTTTCCCGGTATTCTCGCATGATCAGATCTTTAATTTTCTTTTTGACTGCTTTGAAATCAGGCCCGAACATTCGTCTACTTTGCTCGATGCACCTCATAACAAGTTGTTGGTTATTGAGGATCCACTTTACATATATCTTCCATCAAGGGCATATGTTATGATGATTATGCTCCACGACATCACTTCCATGATATGTTTTCACATCTCTTTTCTATGCTTTCATAAATGTGTTTAAATACTTGCTCTGTAATCTTTATCCCTATTGTTTTAGATAGGCCCATCCTTCCAACATGTATTTTTCATTATTTTCTATGCATTCCTCTTTAGAGAATGACATACATAAATTAAGAACTTCTTATGCTACAGGGAAAACCTCCTGTCCAAATGCAAGTGATTGCTAAAATTCATTGCTAGATGAAACCCTATTTGCAGTATTATGAGAAAATTTTGGGTATTGAATTCTTCGCATCTTTCTATTTTTTCTGAACACAAACTCTCTTGCACATCTTTGTTATTTGCAAAAACATCACAGTCACCCTAGATGTTATCATTTGTCTTGGTAGCAACTCTTCCGATTGAGATATGCAAGAAGCAATTAATTCATTCCAAATATTGATTGCATGATCAATCAATTCCCCATTGTGAATACAAGGTTTATCCAATTCATTTGAAGAGGCTTCTTTTAACACAGATTCACATTGCCCGAAAGCTATTTGCAAACTGACAAAGTCCTTCACCATGTGTCCATTATGGAATTATAAAAAAAAAATTAATGTGCCCACTGGAGTGGATTTTACACTTGTGTTTCTGAGTGCTAAAATCAAATTTTTGAATATGGGAGCCTAAAATTTGTAGGAAATTTTAGGCTCCAACAGGTTGCAACAAGCTAAAAATGAAATGTGGTGAGTGTAGGAAAGTGAAATGAAGTGATGCATTAAATGAGCTAATTGAATAAAAATTCAACAAAATGCATGCTATAGAAATGCAAGTGACTGATATATATAGGTTAAGGCACCAAACATAAATCTAAAAATAAAGTTCTGAAGCTGTAAAATGTTGTTTCATGGGCCAACATGGACTGATTCGCTCAGGGTGGCGAATGTGTCTCAGTATGGACTTTTTAAAAAGAAATCAGAAATTTTTAACTGATGTAGATGATTTTTGAGTGTTATAATGCAGACTAAAATGAAAAATGCAGAATTTAAAAACTGTTTAATGATGAAAAATACAAAAAGGCAACCTATTATTCACTTTTACACATGCAAAAATGAAATCCTAGAATGCAAGCTAACTAATGCAACATGCAATGCAAGCAACTCTAGAATAATGAATAGACTCCAAAATCAGAAAAGAAGGGATTCAAATAGCAGGTTCACCAAAATGAAACATAGATTTTTGGAACCCGATTAGACACTTATCCTTCTGTGATCTTTCACCTAAAAGGGAAGGAATAGGGTTAAAAATTCTTATTGTTTCACTCAAGACTAATGTAAGGATGGATAAGATATTGATGTGAAGTGTGTGTAGATGTGTTTGAATGCTTACAAATGCAATTAAATGAATGTAAACTAATCTAATGCAAGATGCTGGAAAACACAATGTTGATTGTAAATATGAACTAGAAATCTAAACAAATGAAAACAAAAATGAATGAGACTAAACAAAGTGCACTTGGAGGCAGATTACTATTGCTAGAAGGTTTTGGAATATTCTAGAAGTCACTATTAATGACAACTAGGATTGATTCGCCATGCATGGTGAATCACTCTTGCTTCTGGTGAAAAGTTTCAGAAACAGGTTTTTGACTGTCGGAAGCTGGATTTTGAAAAAAACCACTTTTCAGGCCTACAGATGGGACTCATTCACCATGGGTGGTGAATTAGTCCACCTAGAGCAATCTAAAAAATGAGGAGTTGATTCTTTGGAGTTAGATCTGCACTTCTACTCTCTATAGGTGTCTGCTTCTGAAACTGTCAGATTTAGATTTGAAAATGATTTTTTATTGATTCTTTGACTTGAATGATGAAGAGATGACTTGAATTACTTTGCAACTTGATCTTCAATGATTTCCAAGCTTCCAAGAGACCTAAATCTGCAAACACACAAGAAGAGAAGAAGACATGTTGATTGTTAAGGCATGGGGGTTTGCCTTGGTCAAACCCCGTTTAGGTAATTAAACCAAAATGATTAAAAAAACAAATGAAACAT